>OMNW01024831.1:9993-22620 GCA_900303245.1 Selene dorsalis
CTCCCCCCCCCTTTTTTTTTTTTTCCCCCCCCCCCCCCCTTTTTTTTTTTTTTTTTTTTTTGGCCCTGTGGCTGGTTTTCTTTCTGCTGGGCAGAACTGGCCTCTTCACCCCGGACATGGCCTTTGAGACCATTGTGAAAAGGCAGATTGGGAAGATTAAAGAGCCTTGCACCAAATGTGTGGACATGGTCATTTCTGAGCTAGTCAATACCGTTAGGCAGTGTACCAAGAAGGTAAAAATGAAAAGTAATCAGTGGATAGCACTTTTATTTTTTATTTTTGTTAACCCTCATCTGCAAGGCCCCTCTGCTGTTCACTTCCCTTTTACTGTAACCACCTGGCTCTCTCCAGCCCTCGCTGTTGTTGGGCAGCGAGGGGGACGCCTGGAGCGGCGGGGTGGGCTGCGGTATACCTGCCTCCCTGCCTGCCCACTGTACCGCTGTGGACAGATTTGGCTGGACAGGCTGGCTGTGGTAGAAAGCTGTGCTGAAGAAAACCAGTTTGGAGGCTGAGCTGTCATCGAAATATGGTTGCCAAATAAGAGTCAGTGATGCAAAGACACACAAACACACAGTTTATGAATCTGATTTAAGACTTCAGTGAAATAACTTCTCATGCCAGTTTCTTCTAAAAACTCAGATATTGCCAGTGCTTTTGCCAGTTTTTCATCCTCTTTGCCATTTTTAAAAGAGTTTGAGTAGCCTCAGCTCTGCTCAGGTATGGCGCAATGTTTTCACAGTTAGTATAAAGAGTATGCATTGATTTCTTGTATTCTAAGAGGAAATTATACTGTGTCAGTGCCCTCAGACATCAGACATCAGTTGGAGAAAGCCACTGGCAGAAAAAATAACTTAGTTGTTATTTTGTTTTTTGTTTTGTTTTTCTATTGCATTCTGGGACAATAGTGCACATCAACAGGACACTAAAAAAGTCAGCATTTTGCCTTTTTTGGAGCAACTACAGACCTAAAACCTGCTTAGAATTAGTATGTGGTCTGGGACTGGGACACAGATGACTACAGTATTACTGCCATGTCACCACAGACAAAGAAAAATGTTGTTCCAGAGATTTAATACTGATGTTGTGTTTCCTAAGATGTTCCTGGAGCTCTCTTACCAACATCCACAAATCATTTTAAGTTTTTGAACTTGTTTTCTCTCTCGAGATAGTCTGTTTCTCTGCAGATTTAGTTGTAAAGAAAATAGGATCATAATTTTAAAGAGCTGAACTGGAGAGGAATTACTTCAAGTTGTTTTGTACTTGAGTCGTCTTGCTGCACTGAACTCTCTCCACCTTTGCTTGTACACGACGACATTTAGGAAGTCATGTGTCAATCACTTGAGTACCTGGCAGCCATGTTGGATGATCTCAGCGTTCAGACTTTATTGTGTGCGAGACTGCAGCTGTGCACCTGCAGCAGACAGGAGCCATGATGATTGTTTTAACTGCTCTACAACAGGCCTCAGGGGTCCACGCTCTCAGCAAAAGAGGCCTGTGAGTGCAGCCAAGAGAAAGAGCAGTAGTCTTTATCCAAATTGATCCACTATGACCAAACGATTTCAACAGCGGTTGGACCAGGATAGTAAATGTTATGATTAGCGTCTGGTTGAAAGTCAGAGAAGGAGGTAGCGTATGGGTGGAGAACATCAGGGTCAACATCAGGAGGGATCAGGGCGTCCTGGCTGAGAGTCGGGGTGCGCAGCTGCAGTCTTGTCAGTGCATTGCTTGGAGTTTTTGGCTGGTGGAGTTGTGCAGGCTGGGAACTCTCTCTATGTCTTTCTCTTTCTCTCATCTTTGCTCCGTTTGCTCTTAATTGATAGAGAGAGACTCCAGCGCTGTCCTGTTTTAGAATGGCTTCTGGGGAAACCGATTGTCTCACTTGCATTTTCTTCCTTCTGTGCTGTTTATCCTCCCCTAAAACCCGCACCTCTCCTTGTCTTTTTAACTTCAATCTGTTGTTTCTTCTGTTCTCCATCTCCCATTTTTTCTCCTACCTCACCCCTGTATTGTCTCTTTCCTTCACCATCTGTTTTCACTTTGTTCTTTTATTTGTCTCACCCTGTCATTTTCCTCCATCTGTGTATTCCTCTATCTCCTCCTACTACTCCTCTTTCTCCACCTTTTTTCTCTTCTTTATTTTCATTTTTATTTTACTCCTCTCTCCCGTACCGCCTGCCTATCCCTACAGGACGGGGCTGTTCACCCCTGACCTGGCCTTTGAGGCCATAGTGAAAAAGCAGATCCAAAAGCTGAAGGAGCCCACACTGAAGTGTATAGATATGGTAGTGAGCGAACTCACCTTCACCATTCAAAAGTGTAGTCAAAAGGTAAAATGCTAAAGAGAGCAAAGCCTCTTTCACTATCTCTGTTAATCACAGGTAGGGGTAGACCGATGGCTGGCCGGATATCACATGTGTGAGAGTAAAAATAAAACCAAACCTGAACTACATCATTATGGTATTTAAAAAAAAAAAGTGACTCAGATTTAGATAGAATGATACATATAATATTTTGTTTCAAACAAATACATTGTTCACAACTGTGACTTTGATTATCTTCTTGATTTATGTGAAACTGCATGTTGTTGATTTGGCTCTATGATTAACAACCAACTGTGAACAATTAACCATCAAAGAAGTAGGAAAAACTAATTATTTTTGCTGACAGAGGCACATTTAATTTAACAGCCATTTTTTGCTAAAGTTTGTTCTTTGTGATCAGATAATAAAATAGTGCTAACATCTGGTAAAGATTGCTCCTAAAAACTGTAAACTAAAGACTAAATGTTGACTTTAACACATAATGTATCTAAACTAGGTCAAACGAACAAAATGTCAACATCATATGGTGGTGCCAAAGTAAAAATCAGGTCATCATCAAAATCTGTAAACTTCTTCCTCTGGGGACCTCGAGCATCTAAACAGTTAAAAGGTTTGATTTTTCAGTATGAACCAAAGGGCTGGACCAATCAGCCGACATCACGGATAAACACAGCCAGTGGTCGGAAACAATGAATTTATTTCAATTCAATGAATGGAAATGAATTAATTTATTTAAAATGACCCATAATAATAATGTAACATTTGTCTAAAAAAAAGTAGAACTACAAATTTTACACATGTCTTTAAAAATATTGTGTGTAGTCAAAGATTTGAGCCAGCAGGTATCGGTCTGTCCTTACTACAGATCTAATTATAGTGTGACCATATAACCTTCATTTTAATTAAACTTTATTTGTCGTTTGTTTTCTGTCAGTTATTGGCCTTATATTGACGATTTTAACAAACTGCATGTTAAATCTTTTTTTTTTTTGGTATTTGACCTCATGATGTCTAAAAATCCTTTGATTTAATTTGCTTAAACTCTTATTTTTTCTGTTCTGTCTTTGTCAGTATGGGTAAATATAGTGGAGTGACTGATTGTGTAGTTCCACTCACTGACTAATTGACGTATACTTCGAGCATTTCATTATTTCTTCCTTTTTATTTTTCTCTCGTCCTCCTCTCCATCCTGTCGTCCTCTAACACCTTTGTACCGGCTGCTTCCTCCCAAAGCAAAATGACCAAAAGAGAACGTGACCTCCTTTGGATTTCTCTTCTCTGTCACACTTTTATCTTGATTTTACTTTCAGAGACATACTGTATTTAAAGATACTGTATGATAATATACAGTGTTTGGGAAAATCCACAAAGGGGTCAGTTTGAAGTCTTCCTCCGCCCTCTCCCTTCCCCATCCCTCCCTATTTCCCTGCTCCTTTGCATTGCATGTCAGTTTGAATCAATGTGAGTGTCTCTGCCTGCTGCCTTTTTCTCTTTCCTGTCAGTGTTGTGTTTCTGTGTCACTTTTTAAGACACTCAACATGTGACAGCCTTTTCTGACTTCGAGTTTCAATGCACCTTTCCAGTAGCATAAATTACGTTGCTTATTAAAAGAAACATTCATTTTTTTCAGTTCTGTTTTGTAAACGTTTCATTTTCATGGATTTCACAGTTTTCCATTGTTGATGTGGAATCTAGAAAGTGTGGAAACCATGAACTGCTCCTCATCAAACCAGTTAACAGTGTTTCTATTGACATTGCTACAATGGCGACATTGTTAGCTGCCATCTATGACTCTGTCCTCACTGCTTACCAAGTTGAAACATTTTCCTAAAACACAAAGGAGTCATTTAACTTTTTTTTTTTTACAGTGTGCTTGAGCTTTTTGTAAATAATCCAAATACTCAAAACTCAAAATTTTTCACATTTCCAAATTTTGTACAACAGTCAGTTATATAAAGATTGACCATGCACATATTTTAAGCAGGCCTATCTCATAATATTTTATAGGTAGTTTCTAATTAACATCTAATCAACTTCAATATAATATAATATAATAGTCAATGTAGAAGACATAAAGAAAGAAACAGCATTATTCTAAAAAAAAACTGGGTTGGAAAAACGATAGATGCATCCAGGACAAGTTAAAGTCCTGAACATGGATTTTTCTGTCTCACTGTAAAATTTTACATGTTATTTATGTTCTATTTAGTGTGAAATCTTAAGTCTAAAATACCACAAGTTAATGATGTTGGCTGTGTTACTTTGTTAATTGCTACAACCAAAGCTAGTTAGTTAGTTAGTTACGCTGACATGCTAATGTTTGCAGCTAACACTCAGACCCAACAAACATCCCTCCATTCCTCATGCTGTTGCTCTTGTGTTTTTGCAATTAAAAGAGACTCCACCGTCCAAAGTCCGTGTGCGTGAGTTGACAGCGTTTCAACATGTGGAGAACTGAACAGCTCGACAGACCTGCATTTCAGCACGGTCAATTATCAGAGTCTGTTTTAACACTTACATGATCACAATGTAAGTTTTAATGCCAGGAACTGTACTGACATTCAACTCAGCCGTATGACCCATTATTACAAAGCATCTATTCTTTATGGCTGTTTTTTTTTTTTTTTTGCTCTGTAGTTGAACCAAACCAGAAGGCCGTAAATCAACTTGGGAACCAGAGCGAGGACGGTGATGTCCACTCACTCCCCAAAACCATCTGACAGACATGAAAGATGCATTGTAACTTGGAAAAAAAAACAAAAAAACAACAACAACAACAAAAACAGTGTATATTTTTTTGTTACGCTGTGATTTTGGTTTCGATTTTTCTTCTTCCCTCACACTTCTCCAAATGTGTTTGTGTCACATTGGAGGCCCACCAATGTCTGCGTTTGTGGGTTTGCAATGAGCTCATGGAAAAAGACCCATAGTGTGCTGGGAAAGGGAAACTTTTCTGCCAGGAACATTGTTTAGTCTCTTTTTTTTGGTGTGGCAGTATCACAGACTTTGCACTAGTTTTTTTTGCATTTGTTTGATATTGACAGCAAAAAAAAAAAGAAAAAAAAAGTTGTTTTGCATAAAATTCCACCTGCTGGTCAGGATGTGCAGAGACTAGAGCCGAGTCTGAGATATACTCCTCACAACATAACATGTTTGATTGTGTTTCTGTAACGTAATTTTGTTGTATTTGGTGGAACTGTGAGTTGTGATTTGTCGAGATGAGAGTGATTCTGTGGTGTTGGTTTGTGACAGAGTGTGTGTGTGTGTGTTGGCATGTTTGTATGTTTGTCTTTTTTTGCCACCTACCTACTGTTCTCTGTGGTCACAGCTGGCTCAGTACCCGATGCTGAGAGAGGAGATGGAGAGAATCGTCACCCAGCACATCAGGGACCGAGAAAGCCGCACTAAAAACCAGGTAACAAAAACACAAAAGCTACCAACACACAATAAGAACAATAGGAGGCTTTGTGGTGGTGCAGATTTGATTGAATAAACATGATCTAATACATGAAAATACTTCACATATGGAGAATGAAACAAAATGACTTCATCTAAGGTGAAAGACAGAAATGACAAATGAATATCAGCTTAGAGCACACACTGAATTCAAAACCACAAAAAAAAAGACATTTCTTTGGAAACCATGAATTCACCATCATGCCATGAATTAATAACAAACATATGAGCTCTCTTTTTCTCTTCTCTTTCTCTCTGTTCAGGTGTTACTGCTGATAGACATTGAACTGTCCTACATGAACACCAACCATGAGGACTTTATTGGATTTGCCAAGTGAGCCACAGCTTTCCTGTCACTATACAGAATATAAATGCAGAGCTCTTGGTATTTATTTTACATATTCATCAGTTCATGTGCCGTTGGAGGTTAAACCACACTGCTTTGTGCTGATGTATGTTGTGTCTAGCGCTCAGCAGAGGATCAACCAAATGAACAAGAAGAAGACAGCTGGCAACCAGGTACTTTGATCACAAACACACAGACATGTTCACAGTAAAACTATGGTATTTCTGTTATTTCCCTGGTTACAGCACAGAGCTGTGACTTTACTTAAATCTGCAGGAACACACTGAATTCATCCACCAGAATGTGACATCTGAGCTTCATGCAGCCCCCCCTCCACACACACACACACTCACACAGCCCGAGGCTTTGCTCTGGTAGCACTTAGCTCCCTGTTTTTCTGTGCTAAATGTAGCACAGCTATACAGTATCTTGTTACCCTGGGCAACAGTCCACATCCTACACAATACAGCTCTTACATATCACTAACTGTAATAGGCAACAGTTGTCAAATCTTCAAACAACGTGTCCTTTTGGTGCTGTCGGGACAAACCGAGGTCTGTTGTAAAATATTATGCACGATTTAGAGCTTTAACGACAATAATCATAATATTCATATCAATAGGAAGGAAAACATTTTTTTTATGGAGTAGACACCTCTGCCAAGTTTGCACAATCCCCATTTTAATAGTAGGAAATTGTTTTAAATTTGAGTCTCTATCATCCAATTGTGCAGAACGTCGCTGTTTTCATTGAACTGAGTGCAAATGTGTCATGGGAAAAAAAGTTTCCTGGATCTGAACCAAAATACTTCACTAATCACAACTCTCCAAATAAATTTTTACTGACTAAATATAAAACAAAACCTTCTCTATAAGGTGATAATTATCAAATAAGAAAAATCATGATACAATTTATTCGATAGATGCATCATTGCATTTATTTTCTGCATGTTGAAGCTTCTACTGCGACTCCTCTTCTACTTTCATACATTTTAATTTCACTGTTCAGCTTTTTTATTCTCTTATCGTCCTGTTGCCTCTTGTTTCTTCTAAGCGGTTTCTCTTTTTCCTCTTTCTCTTCCCCTTTTCTTCCTCTCTCCATGGCTTTGTTTCTTCAGGATGAAATCATGGTGAGTAGCGTATGTGTGTGTGTGTGAGTGTGTGTGTTTGAAGTGAGAGTGTGTGATTGTGTGCATGTCTGCAGTTAGGCTGTCATGCGTATATGCTCATCCTGTTATGCTCTGCATACATTATATGTGTGTATGTTTTGGCTATATTTATTGTTTATGGGTTGAAAGTGGAGACATGAGTGTGAGTGTGTGGTTTTATGCGCGTGTGTGTGTATGAAATAAGCTTTGACTGTCAGTAGATGGGCAGGTGGCTGTGGTGGGGATGCTTGGCTGCTTCCCTCTCCATCTCTTTTTCAGCTGTATCCTCCCTACAGACACATACACACACACACATGCGCGCGTTTTCACTCACACACACACACACACTTTGGATGACAATTGTATTGTATATTCTCTTCTTCACATAAGAATTCACTTCACTGTTGTATAATATTTATGAGCTTCTGTCATGGACATCTTTTCAGTGTTTGAGCTACATAAAGATAAATAGTCACTCGTGATCTGAAGAGAGAGAAAAGGTGAAGATGAGGGAAAGGGAGATTTGTTTCTTCTTTTACTGGAGATAATAATTCAACATTTTCATACACACTTTACCAGACTTTGCCTCTTTCCAGTTTATTTGAAGTAGTAGCACAAGACAGGGAGGGTGAGGACCAGCAGTGCAGCAGACACATATGACCTCCATAGTTATGAATTGTCATAACAACCACCCAGATTGGGGTCAGAGGTCAGACGCACATTGTAAACATAGGGGGGGATGTTCACTTCCTGTTTATAGATGGCTGTAGTTGACCCTTTAAGCCCCCACAGCTTCTGTTTTGCACTTAGCTGCATTAGCACTTGTCTCCCCTCCGTGCTGAGAACTTTAAAACTCTAAATTAAGGCCTTGTCATTAATGTGAAATTTCCACTGTGTCTTAATCAATCTTTTAAACCACACTGGAGCTGTTGGTGGGTCTGTGATGAAAAAGCATGATGCACAGCCAACAAATTATGTTTGAACTGGCAAAACTTTATCTTTAATTTGGGTTCAGATCCCAGACTTTCCAGGCACACACACAAAGAGTTTTTCAATTTGATTTGAGTTTGTATTTGTCTTTATTGTTTTCCCAGTATACCAAAATTAGGGTCTAAAGATAGATGTTGTCATATATTCAAATTGTTAAACTCTTTGCAATTTTGGACCTTGATAAGTAAAATCAGCTTGACTTGATCTGAATATTTTCCTCAGTGTAAAAGTAAAAAAATCTGGTGATACTGTGTGTTGTTCTCATGAGTGTATCGTAGTAACAAGTATTGTCTGTGTAGCCAGTGTCTGATGTAGCTTTTCCCTCTGTGCCTACGAGCTCTATTATTGTCCAGGAACTGTTAAAGCACAGAGATGAGCCACACTGTTGCTCTGGGCAACATACTCCCTTTATTATCATGAGCTCACACTAACGGTGGCAGATTTTCACTCCATCTCGTATTCATTCCTACTGGCATTAGTGCTCACTAGTACTCGCTTAATCTGTAGTTGGAAATATTGTTTATCTCTGCAACTGCAAGCCTTTTTTAATATGAAAAACATGCTCTGTATTTGAAAGTTTTCAGTGTAACCCAATAAGCTGAGGCTACAGAGGAGCTGTGACTTTATCACACAGTGTTAAATAAATGTTTTTTTCACTTTGAATCCACTTGATAGGAGGTTTCATGTCAGAGTTCATGGGTTTTATTGATTAGAGATAAGTTCTCTAAGTCCCCAAATGCAGCATCTAGAAGTGGAATTAAATCCATGAAGACTCCTTGCTTATGGAGTCTATAATCGCTCCACTTCAGTTTAAAAAGCACATATAAAATAATCAGGCTGATGTATTTCACTGCATGGTTTCAAAAAAAAAGGGTTGAACATCAGACGTTATTGCTTTAGCCCCCTTACGTAGCCTTACCCCCCACCCTGCTTGCTGACCCCTTGCTGCCGTCCCAGCAGCCAGCTGTAATGTGCTGGTACTTGACCATCCCTGTGTATTTGGCCTTTACTAAATGCCCTGCGTTGGCGTAGCTTTGTAACCTTCTCTCCACGTTTTCATTCAGCCTGAGAGAGGAGTTAACGATCGGTTCAAGGTAAATAACTCATGCACCACGTACTGTTTGTGTCCATAGTTTCTGTTTTGGTGTAGAAAATGAAGTGCAAGAGAGAAACAAAAAAAAAAATTAGTGGGAGGAGTGTGTTTATCCGTGTAGGTGAGCGTCACCCTGCCTCTACTAGAAGCAGTGTCATTACATTTTACTGTGTTACGCATGTGTGATACATACTGGAGCTGACAGATGTGATGTTCAGGGTGACTTCTTGCCTGCTGGATGTTATTCATAATCTTTTTTTTTTCTTTTTTTTCTTTGTCTGTGCGTCCGTTTTTCTCTCAGGTGATCAGGAAGGGCTGGCTGACCATCAACAACATCGGCATCATGAAGGGAGGAGCCAAGGAGTACTGGTTTGTCCTCACCGCCGAGTCTCTGTCCTGGTACAAGGATGATGAGGTGAGAATCCACCTAAACACTGGAATGAAGATTTCTCTGTTCACGTACCTCTGGTGTATTCGTTATACAACATTTATAGACGTTTTCTTTGATGTCTGTGTGTTTCATCTGGCTGACGCCTGCTTGTCAGATCTTCACCACTTCATTCAAACTGACAAGCGGCCTTTGTTTTCCTGCTTTGTTGTGTATCCAAAAGATAGGTAAAATGATGTGCAACAAACAGCTTAGTGCAAAAGAAAAAGAAAACAGCCTCTGCTGTAAAAACTGAAGAGAAGAAACTTGGCAGAATTGACTGCAACAAATTACAAGCAAAATACTGACAGGACCATACATTTTTAGCATACTATAAAGCACACTGGGACTGATACTGATAGCTTACATTTTTGTAGTTATTTGCAGACACATGATGCAGATCATTTGTCTAAAATGAGCTAATACCAGCCTGCATATTTATTAACTGTGCTCTTAAAGGCACTTTTTATTTATTTATATTAGGACTGTCAAAGTGAATGCAATAGTAAAGTTTCAATGCAAATTTCTTTACTACTTTTCTTTACTACTTTACTTAAAAAAAAGTCATTTATCATAAAGTAACATTTGCAAAAAGCAAGCATACTGTATTTGTCCATTATTTAACACCATTAGGTTAATTTCTCTTTAAACAAATGTGCATTTGCAATAAATCATGATTAACTGTAGATATAGACACTCATGTGATTGATTGGAATAAAATATTAAAAAATTTCTATCAATTGACAGCCCTGATTTATTTCCTTTAAAAAAAAGAACATTCAGGATGCTGAATTTATCAAACAAAAACACACTCATCAATATAAAAACTTGTGGCATGTTTGGAGGGAAATTTCACTCATCCCTCCAAGCCCAGTCATTTACTGTTGTGTAATCTTGAAATCTGACTAACACTTTGTGGTGCACTGGAACGTGACATTTGAGTTTCTGCGTCTTTGCTGCACAACCTGAGACATCATCACCCAAAAACTATGCGTCTACTGTAACAACAGCACTTGTATCATATTTTCCAGCAAATTACTAAACCAGCAGAATTATTTCAGTTGGATCGGAGTGTTTTTTTCTCCACCAGTTTCTTTTCCACTCTCTGGTCCAAACTTCATTCCAGCTTCTCCCACTGGTAAATATGACTGTTGGTCAAGATCAGTGGTTGTCTGGTTGTCCTCCGAATGCTGACATGATCTGACCCAACATGCTTTGTTACTGGGCTGACTGGTCAGAGCGGTCTCCCATGATGCTGTGCAGAACTATTAGGAGGTAGCCACAGTCTCACTGTCTCCAGGCCTTAGCCACAGCCGCTCAATGTCTGTGAGTGTGTGTGTGTGTGTGTGAGAGAGAGTGTGAGGGAGAGAGTGTGTGTGTGTAACATTGAGAAGGTCCTTTCCAAAGAGTCAGGACCCCCCAGCATGTCAGACACCAAAGCTGGCATACACATGTGCATACCAGAGCCCCCTGCCCTGCCCTGTTCCCAATTACTCACACACGCATACACACACAAACGCGCGCACACACACGCACACACACACAAGCTGCTTCTAATAAATTTACTTCATTTCAAAGAAGGGGCACAGAGCAAGAGAGGGACTGAGTTGTAGGGGAGAAGAGGGGAGGAGACAGGAGTGTCTCTTGTTAGCTGGTTAGCAGCAGGAGTAACAAGGACCATGTGAAGGGAGAGAAAATGGGGAGAAGAGGGGGGAATCGGGGTAAGGAGAAGGAGGAGGAGGAGGAGGAGGAAGAGGAGGAAAAAGAGGTGGTGTGGACTTTTATATCCTCCCTTCTTTCCTTTTTCCCATCGCTCCTTCATACATTCACATTCAAAACCAGAAGAATCTCCTATTCATTCTAACCTTCCCGCCTCCATGTATCCATTCTCTCTCTCTGTGTCTCAGTCTTTCCCTGTCACCCTCTTGTTCTCCTCTGTCCCCTCCCTCCGTCTCTCCCTCCCTGCTTGTGCTGTATATTTATTTGAACATGGAAAAGTGAGGGCATGGGGAGACCCAAAACTAACACACAGTGCTGGTGTTAAAGCTCCTAGCTGTGGCTGAAGGCTACCACAGCACTACAGAAAAGAAAAGAGCAGGAAAAAGAGAAGGAAAAAAAAGGCTTTCCATTATGTTTTTTATCCAAGCTGAACATTTTTATATAGTCCAGTCACACACACACACACACACACACACATACAAGAGGTTAGACTACCCATGAGGGCTTATACTTACATGAGCACCTGGGCGGATACTTGCCAAAATACACACAGTTGATAAAAAGCTGGAAACAGTTTTATGTTTAGATTAATAGCCCAATTTTATATATATATAAAAAAAAGAATCAGTGCCTGCAGAGAAAACCAGATTTCAGCATCTTTTTGTGCAGTTTCATGCAAACACACTGACATGTTTCTTTATACTAATACACAAAACAGCGCAGTGCTGTTTTATTGGCTGCCTCTCGTCATGGGGAAAACCCTTGCTGTAGTCTGGCAACACACACACACACAGACACACACACACAGACACACGGACACATACGCATACATACACACACATGCACACATAGACACACACACCCCTTAGACACTAATAATAACTTTCAACCCAACAAGTGGTGCCAGGATGTTTTGGTTAGTGTGCATTTGGTTTGTGTGTGTGTGTGTGTGTGCATGTGTGTGTGTGTGTTTCTAGAAACCTTCTGGTCTGTATTACCACAGGACATGCCGATTCTTTGAATCAGGCTAAAAGCCTCCCCAAAGCAGAGAGGAGGAGAGAGGGACTGAGATGTACAGTAAATGGAGGAAGAAAAAACCTGATGAAAATAAAATAAAAAAAGATAAAC
>OMNW01024834.1:0-10317 GCA_900303245.1 Selene dorsalis
CATCAACACACAGGACCCCATCAACACACAGAGCAATAAATGAGTAAGTTATAAATAAAAACAATAACAACACAATAAATAAACGAACCGACCAAATGCTGCTGTGAAATTCATAAATCTTCTTGATCTTATTGAGGAAACACAGAAGAGGAAAAACACAGATTAAGATAGACTGATAAAGATTAAATAATAAAATACTAAAACACGGGAGATGAAGGTTGCTGAGGTGAGAGAAAGCAGGAGTAAAAGTAAGTAGCTGATAATTGATTAGAAAAGCATTATGGGGCTCAATATTCATGTCAATGAATTTCAAGATGTTCATCAATTAAGCTGAATTAAGGCAGATTTGAAAAATCTGTAAATTGTTAGACTTAGAGAAATGGAGCCATCTGCTTTACAATGGCTGAAGGGCAGAAATAAAGATTTGTTCTAATTCAGTAAAAAAAAAAAAAAATCAATAAAATTTGTTAGTAAAAAACAAAAAATAATAGAAGCTGACCAAAGTGCTGAGATTTTTGGATGTCAAATCTGACTCTTAGGTTTGCTTTCAAACATAAAACATGAATCAGGAATAGCTCTTTAAGTACGACATTAATGGATCCTTCTTCAACCTGTGAGACAAACAGAGGCACAGTGTAAGGAACATATCTTTAAGAAGGACCCGTGCTCCTCTTGTCTCTACACAGAGAGAAAGCAGAGGTTGTTACAGGTACGAGGAGATCAAAGAGGAAAAAGCTGTATAGCTGGGAAACCAACTCTGCTCCACAAGGGAGGATTATATGTGTTTGAAATTAAGCTGCCCTGTGGACTGTACCACACAGCTCACCCTCGCCCGCACTGTATCTGCTCGCCTTACTTGCTATACCATTCATCATGAACAGCAATTACCTATAGAGCAGCACAACACAACGGCGTTGCTGGGTTAGCCACGCAATGTTACTGAAGCTGAAGCCACAACAGCCTCATTTAATCCTAGTGGTGTCATTAATAATATAAAGTTATGGTTCTACTGAAAAGAGGGACTGTGTCTCTGGTCTGCTTCCTTGACTTTTCTTATCACAAAGCCCATTGCAAATTAATCATTCATCAGCCAACTTTAGATAACATAAAACAGCTTTTTAGATGAATCAGATACATTCCAGCTCAACATCCCCAAATAGCTTTGAGTGACTGACTGAGTAAGTGAGTTTGTTCAGCCAAGTATTGAGGTCTTCCTATTGGCCCGTTGCTCTTTTATCATTTTCTTCCCCAATCGATAGGTTTTTATTTTATTGATTCATTTATTTCAATTTTTGGGCCCAATTTATTGCCTTCAGGACAGAGGATGTGGACTGATTGAAGGACAACGTAAGAAGTGTGTTCTTTTGCTTGTAACTTTCTCCCTGCATGTGGACACTGTTATTTTAGTGACAGTCTCTGCTAAAAACAAATCAGAATTTAATTTGTGATGAAAAGAAATCCAACAGTAACCTACTAACTGTACGTGGTGGTGAGAGAGAGCTGGCAGGATCAGTAACACAGCAGCGATGCAGCCGGTGTGAACACACACTTGTTTTTCTCTGCAGCAGTTAAGTGACGTCAACCACTGTGCTCATACAATGCAGCGCTCCCAGGATAATTCCTCATGTACGCTTCTGCACTAAACTGGCACTATAGGTTTGTCATTGCCATCGACTGATGTGCACCACACTGGCCTGGAAATCCAAGATATTCACCTCCTTCTGCCTCAGTTACTTCAGTCATCTTTTCTTTTGTCAATGTTGCAGCATATTTTAGCCCCAACTTCAATACAGCCACACAAACACACCAGCGCTCAACTGTAAACGCTCACAGTGCTGTGGGCTGCTTGTGTCAGCTACAGCCAAGGTTCTGTGTCACTTCTAGGTATACAGTGTCTTGCAAAAGTATTCATACCCCTCGAACTTTTCCACATTATGTCATGTTACAACCACAAACTTAAATGCTGTAATGCATTTAAATGCTGTAATGCTGTGCCCTGTAAGTATAAACCAGGTTTTAGATCTTAATCAGCCCTGTCTCAGTCACAATTTCATATTTGTTCAATTGTCCGAACAGAAACATGTAACTGAGAACAGATTTTTGGGGAATTCAACTGTTTTAAAATAGGGTTTATGAGAACAAAGAGTAGGAGAGAAGCAAACAGATGAAATACTGCTTACAACAACAGCAACAACACTCTTCAGCCCCCTTTATGTCTTAAATTTTGCACACTGGCCATTAGCCAGATTTCATCCTGTGCTGGGTCTTAGGGTCTTAGTGAGGTGATCTATTCAAAGGTTTCTGGGATGTTTTCTATGTTACTACAGGTCATCTAATTCAGTGATAGTGGAAACAAGGGTTGTATGAGGACACATTTTGAATATCTTTTTTATATGGTTTTGGCATTGTTGTGAGTGTAATTTACTCCTTTTATTCACTTCCAGCATAGTCGAGGTTGAGAAGGTTCAAATGTCCCTGGAGAAAAGGGTGGGAGCTTATTGTTTTGGTTTCTGTTTTCTGTTTTCTTTATTTTTCCCATTTTTGGTGATGGACTTGCCTGCACTTCTTGCACAGTCTTCCAATCTTCTCTGGTCATGTACAGGATTCACCTTGTACAGAGTGCTGAAATGAGCAATACCCTTTGCTTTGACACAAGAGCAAAATGCAATGAAGAGGTATTTAGATGAGGACATTTTTTGTCACTTCTTTATCAAGTGGCCATCATCCTTCACAAATGTTTGTTTGAAAGAGGCTCTTGACATTTAACAGAGGGGTTGAGAGAGAAGAAAAACTTCTTCCCTTACAGTACTTGTGTGGTGGTATTTCACTTGCTGTAAAACATCAAGAATCATACAGTAAATCTACTGTATTATTAAAATGTGTGATATCTCATAAAGGTGTACTTCGTGTCTATGATGGAAGCAACACTATCTGAATAACATTTTAGGTAATTATTGAACATTTTTTCAGTGTAATACAAAAAGCACATATCTCCTCAAATCACAGATCAGATCACAGATTAGTGTTTCACAATTAATGGCCATTATTTGGAAGAATTAACTGGCTTGCTGATCGCTTGCTGTGGTAAAAGGTAAAATGTGCCATCTGGAGGGTATGTGGAATACTGTACCTACAGAGAAAAAGCTTCACAAAGTCTCATTATTATGAGAGCCTTGCTGTAAAAAATCCCTCGCATCAGACAAGGTTGCATAAAATAATATGCAGTTATATTATAGTGATTTTTTTCCATAACAATTTGTGAGGACTTACCAACAGTAAAACATGTCATGCAACACCATTTTGAGCTTTAGAAGTTTATAATATTCAGTGTAAAGTGCAGTTCTGTCTTTTTGATGGATGTGTCCCCATTAGTCTTATAACTTAGCACAGCCAGTGGAAGTGGAGGTCTATTTTAATGCAGTTTATGTTGAAAGGCTTTATAATGAAATTTAAGCATGGTATATGTGCAGGGCTTCAAAAGAATGTCATTATTTTTGACATTTTTGTCATTTCCCATTTATATGCAGCTTTTAGATTCAGAACAAAGCACAAGTCTGGCGTCTGGCGCCTACAACATAAGCATCTGTGAAACCTGTGCTGCATTTCATTCAGGAAAATGATTAGTAATGTAATTATTTTTCTTCTCTATTCATTTTCAGCGAACAACTGTGTTTTTCTTGTACACTTCCTGACTTTCTGTGTGTCCCACTAAAATGCTGAGCGGAGATGCATGGAGGCTTCAGAGCCTCCGTCATCTAAGATAGCACTTGCAGCATATTCTCTCAATTTCTGTACTTACTAATAAAGTGTGGAAATCTCTCCAGCTGGCTGGGGTCACGGAGGCAAACTGTCTTGTGAATAGTAAATCCGGCCCCAGCATAGCATTTCTCCACTTCCAAAGCCCGAGCAAAACAGAATCTAATGAGAGGTCAAACACCTCCTGATGGATGTGCTGTACAGGCTGAGCCAGGCTGCACAAATACTTCCTCTGTGTTCTTGGAGGAGGATGGTGTTTTGTGTGTACTGTATATTCAAGACTTTCCAGACTGAAAGGAAGGAAGACAAGTGTTACACGGTAAAGGTTAGATTCAAGTACCTGCCCAGCAGACCATTAGACAAGCTAGCTCCATTTTTTTCTCTGTTAACCTTCATCTTATGTTAGCTTTCTGCTATCTCTTGTGTTTGGGTCGGTTTTGAGCCATGTCTTAAATCAGCTGTAAAACACACTACAAACATTTTTTTTGTTTTCATCCAATTTATTTCTCATCCATTGGTGACATTGTTACGCTTCCTTATCCATGAAAATGTTGGTTTTAATATTTTTGGTGTGGGGCCCTGAGCCTTTTTTGTCAGTACACCCCTTGACTTCAATTTAACCTTCCTCTTGTTAGCTTTCTGCTGCCATCTCTTGTGTTAGGGTCAGTTTGTAAAACAAACTAAAGTCAATTATTTATCATCCCATTTGTTTCTCATCTCTTGGTTTCATTGTTAGGCTTCCTTATCCATGAAAAGGTTGGTTTTGCACTTCTGATTTCAGTTTTAACTCTAATTATTCGTTCTTATCATTATAACTGGGTTGAAACCGACCATAACGATGTCGTAATTTTAACCAGAGCGTTTTAGAATTTTGTGAAAAAAGGTTTTTGTTTAATTTAGTTTAAATAGAGATTCCTGACAAAGTCAAAAAGCTTTGATGCAGTAAACAAGTTTATGTGGTACTTTTATGCATTAAACACCTAAAAACACGTTGGTGCCGACACTAACACAAGAGGAAGGTCTAAAGGGTTTTCTTGGGAGTTTTTCCTCAGTCGATTTGAAGGTCTAAGGGCAGAGGATGGTGTCATGATGCTGTGTAAAGCCCTTTGAGACATACTGTTTGTAAAAATGGGCTATACAAATAAAATTGGCTTGGCTTGGCTTGATGGCCATGGGTTTCTGTTATGAAGCAACTGAAAAGGCCAATCTAGTAGTCAAAATTCATACATCTGTCTTTTCTAATCAAGTGTTTGCCCTTTGTTTTGGTATGTTTCACACTTGATTTCACTACTAAATAATAATAAAAACCTTGATCATACGCTTTATTGCTATGCAACATCACACTGTGTCTGCACAAACTGTGAGTTAGTCTGACTCCTGTAGCCAGCCACATAATCATCATTTGTGATTGTTTTCTGCCACCTACTGTCTCGAGGCTGTAGTACAGCAGTAATATACCAGAGAATCATGGATACCTGCCACTACCAATAATATACAGCATGATAACTAGAAAACTCACGATGAAAAATTTCAATGAGAAATTATTTTTAATCATCATCATTGTTATTAGTTATTGTGACAGGAAAAAAATGCTCCACAGAGGAAACATCTTGCAAGGAGATTGGTGAAGGCATAGTCAGGCTTAGTACACATCTTACTTCATCTTAAAAAATAAAAATATGGCTAATCAACCCTGTCATTTAACAGAAGTTTACTTTTCTATGTCCATAGTTTTATTTTTAGAGTTTTTATCAAATCAGTAGTTTTACATAAATGTTTTAAGATGTTATTTATTCATGTATTACAAAGAAATGTATATGAGGGCTGTATGAGGGCATAAAAACATGCGCCTGTCGATCAGGAAATTCTGGTCCTACATAGCCCAAGCCTAGTAGTTACCTGGGAGGGCAGTATCAGTCACTTCCTCATCTGCACGCTCAACTCTAATACGGAGTGATCTCTGAATTTAAGGTAGGAAAACCGCTTTTACCAGTGTTTTATATAACCAAGGCAAGGACATCGGACAATGTTCTCATGTTATTAGTCTAAAAGGAATTTGGACAGGTGAGCACACGTTAAAAACGACAGATTTAGTTACCAGATGAAAGGGTAAATCAAGCATTAATTAGAGGTAAAAATGCAGCTAGTAGAAGTTTGAACATTTCCAGCCTACGTGTAGCCTAAACTACTTCAAACAACGAGCTTCTTAATGTGTATTTACACGAAACAAGCACAGCCTTTGCATAATGACACGGTTATCCAAGGATGCTGTACCTTTAAATCAAAAGAAACATTGTTTCAGTCGAGGAAGTAGTTCCGCTGAAGGAGACTCCCGAACGACCGCCCGCCTTCAACATAAAAGCGTAGACTTTTTAAAATAATAAAAAAAGAGATAGATGTGCATAATCGCGGCCGTTTTTTAGCATAATATCATAGTTGAAAAAAATACATGCATGACAACAGTTTCTAATGAATATATCTCAAAGACCGAACTGAAATTGAATGTGAGGCTTTGTCGAGAGGGCGCTTTTATTCTGAAAATACTACGACCGGAAGAGCTTTAATTGTAGCCGCCTGCGGAAGACAACAGTCATGTTTGCAACATACAGTTAGTACCGCAGTCCTGTAGCTAGGTGTGTAGCCTCTGTAAATGCCCCACTTGTAACCCAGGCTGTTCTCTCTCTGTCATCATGAACAGGACGCACCTGAAGCGGTTCACCATCTTGAAGATGGCTCTGACCGGCACGGAGACGGTGGACCAGGACGACCATGGAGAGACCTTCCTGCTCCGGGCTTGCAGGATAGCAGCTGTGGTCGCACTCTACTGGTTCATCTCTATAACCATGGTGTTCCTTAATAATTACCTGCTGGACAACCGGGACCTGGACGCGCCGCTCTTCGTCACCTTTTATCAGTGCGTGGTGACGGTCGGGCTGTGCTGGGTCATGCAGCTGCTGTCCAGGCTGTGCCCGGGCTTCATCGACTTCCCGTCGGTCAGAGTCAACTTGAAGACGTCCCGGGAGGTCCTGCCTCTGTCCATTGTGTTCATCTGCATGATCACATTCAACAACCTGTGCCTGAAATACGTCGGAGTGGCCTTTTACACACTGGGACGCTCGCTCAGCACAGTTTTCAATGTGCTGCTGTCCTACATCATCCTGAAACAGACCACTTCCTACAAAGCCTTGCTGTGCTGTGGGATCATACTGGGTAAGTTCATTTTCTTTATCCTTGAGAAAGTGCAGCACTCTCTAGATCAGATATGTAAACACACGATTTGTCAAGTTTCTCAGTTGGATGCAGAAATGATGTAAAATTAGATGGAGATTAAATGATTAGGAGATATATTAAACTGAAACCAATTCTTTATATGACCTACTACTATGTAAAACTTGGAACAGATCTGCTCCACCATGCTGAGCAAGTCTCTTCCAAGTTTGATTTAGGCCAAGTACCAAACACACCAACACTCACAGACAGTACAGTATAGATGTTCTTGATATCTATTTCTTTATCTCTACCTTTCAACCCATCTATCTATCTATCTATCTAGGAATTAAACAACTCATGACTAATTTTTGATACAGCAGAGAAATCAGTGTGTGTATGATCAGGGCTGCATAAGTAAGGGTCAGTGTTAGGGTTATTAAAAGAAATAAAAACAATAAACAGCATGTATGTTGAAATATGATACACAAATATTGCTGAAAAGATTTGTCAGCCCATAATATGATTTAGTCGTCTATCAAGCAAACATGGCAAGCTTTCACTAGTTTCTGCTTGGCTTGTACAGTTAATCAAACTATAATCAAATCTAAAGAAGTCTAGTCAGTCATTCACTCTCATGACATGATAAATTTTGGTTAAAAGAGCAAATATTTTGAAAACTGTGATGTCACAATTCTGTATGTGTCCCTGCCTCTCAGGTGGATTTTGGCTGGGTGTGGACCAGGAAGGCTTGGCAGGATCCCTCTCCTGGACGGGCGTCTTTTTTGGGGTAATTGCCAGCGCTTGTGTTTCCCTCAATGCCATCTACACCAAGAAGGTGATGCCAGCGGTGGATGGAAACATTTGGAAACTGTCCTACTACAACAACATTAATGCATGCGTCCTCTTTGTGCCGCTCATTATCGTGTTTGGGGAGTCGGGTCGCATCGTCAGCTTCAGTCGCCTCACCGACCTGGGCTTTTGGAGTATGATGACACTCGGAGGGGTGTTTGGTTTCGCCATCGGCTACGTCACAGGTCTCCAGATCAAGTACACCAGTCCGCTCACGCACAATGTCTCAGGGACAGCAAAAGCCTGTGCACAGACTGTTATTGCAGTGATGTACAACTCTTCCAGTAAAAGCCTGCTGTGGTGGACCAGTAACATGATGGTTCTCGCTGGGTCGTCAGCCTACACCGCGGTTAAAAGTGTAGAAATGAAGAAAACCCCTCACAAAGAACCTCAGGACAAGGAGAAACTGCTGGCAGGGGAGAAAGGTGGTTTGGGAGTGTAGCCACAGCCAGAGAAACCTGTAGTCCTTAAACATGAGGTGAGAATGTGAGTGAGCAGTGGTTTTAGTGGTACATTTATTGTTTGGGTTGGGTTTGATAGTCATATGGGTTTTTATACAGTTGAGGGAAGCTCTGAAGGAAATTACATATAGAACCTCATATTTATTTGAGGCCTTTTTAAGAATTATTTTTAAATTATATTTCAAAGAAATATAATAATGTGTCTTTTATGATGTAGTCTACCGATGAAGGACGAGATTATGTTTTTATTCACAGGGAAGGTCGGTTGTATGTTGTTCAATTGTGATTGTGATATTTTTATCAGAAGGTTGTCCAGCGTGCAAATGGCTGCCATTGTTTTTAACTGAAAGTATGTCAAGATTATGGAAATTTAGTTGCCATTTCAAATATGAATATGAATCTCTGAAGAAAGCTCCTCTGCAGCATTTTTGAACTGATGAGCATTGCCGCTGCAGCTCACTGTGTGTCAGACTTTGCAAACACAGGTGTTTCTTTGCAGAGGTGTCAGGTGCAAGATCATGTGTGAACATTTTAACAGACCTCTGTATGGTCAAATATGGTCAATGTCATTATTCAGAGCATCAAGGTGAGGAGTCTCAGACAGTCAATGATTAGACAGTGACTAAGTTTACATGCAGTCAATAACCCTTTCATAACCAGAATATTAGTAATAACCTGGTTGCGCACGGCCATGTAAACCCCAGTAACGATTTTGAAAAACCAGAATATGCTCATATTCCGGTTTTTGAAGCAAGGAGGAAACAAATCACCTCATAAGTGTGGTCAAACACATGAACATTATGTCTTTTGTAGACTGTGGAAAGTACCAGGATAGCGAGATCTACAAGAAGGTGACCGAAAACTTTGTGCGTCGCTGTTTTGATCAGGATATCCCAATTGATTACAGTTACCATATATACAGGAATAACCCTGTTTGCTCACGCATGTAAACAGGTTATTCTGAATGTTTCAGAAACTGGAATATTGACCTTAACCCGAATATTGACTGCATGTAAACGTGGTCGGTGAATGTCAGTTATCCCATGTCCAGGTCACCAGTGGCACCAGAAACATATGATATACACTGTTGCCCATAAAGTTGGAATAATTTTCTTTTCAGACACATTCCTCTTCTCAAGTGTGGTATGTTTGGAAGAGATTTATCAATAAAGTTTTGAGAAGATATACACTTTATCTCAAGAATAAATCACATTGTCTCAATCATTTCATGAGAAGAGGTAAAAAAAAAAAAATCCAACTTTATGGGCAACAGTGTGGTAGAAGATGGCTTTGAGTGATGCGTCTGCTAGAATTATTAGACTTTATAGAAGAGAATAAGGTGAAAGGTGAATACACTAAGGAGTTTTATGTTTATGGCAAAATAAATTTTATGATAAACCTTGTCTTTTTTGAGTCATTTTGATTTGCAAACTTTCAAACTTTGTTTTAGTTTTTTGCTTCATGAAACTGTAAGGAAAAAAAAGCCACACCGTGTGGTTGGTTTAACTTTTAATTGCTTGCTTTGGGCAGCATTAGTTGTTGATGAGATGCAACAGCAGTCAGCTTTATCCACATATTTATTTCTACATATTTAATATTTTAATTTGGGATTTTCTACTAAATTCTAGCTCCTCGTTTTAATCTGTCTGGGGATTTTATAATTTAGATGTCTGCTGCCAATGGCACTTAGGGCTAACTGCATGTAATTGCTATCCATCTTCTTTCTTTTTAACCATGCAGGGGCCTTGCTTTAAGGTGACATGTTTCAGTGAGACAGCCTCTTTATAAGCCCCTATTGTCTTGAGTTGTGAAAGGTCAGTGGATGTGGGAGTAGGGTTGGATGAGAGTCTCTCTGGCGTCCAAATGGAATATCCCTCTGAGCACCGGTGGAGGCTAAAAATAGCCGACTGAGCACCATGGGTAATTACATGAACCAAAAAAACACTGGTCTCTAATGTCAAGAACTCATTTCAACACAGAGTTTGGCCTTGTGACACAAATGAGAGTTTTATAACTGTGTCGTCGTGTGAAATGCATAATC
>OMNW01024834.1:17474-38651 GCA_900303245.1 Selene dorsalis
TCATGCATGTACATATATATATATATATATATATATATTTTAATTTCAGAAATAGAAAAAAAAAATACCCATTTTAAGTCTCACTTAGGTTGAACTATAACTATGTATGGCATAATGATGCAGCAATCTATTACTTTTGAGGTAAAAATACATTTTTATTAATCACAGAAGTATTTTTCAGCAATGCAAAGTAAATGTCACAAATCACAGCAGAATGAGATTTTTCATAGTGTTATATCACTGATGCGAATTCAACAAACTGTGAAATTATTACAATTGTGTGACTCCATTAAATCTTAGTTGTTGATGATTCAGTTTATCAGTCATTTATCAAAATATTTCCGCAGTTTCAGCCAGCAGGAATCCAGCATGTGCACCTCCACAGAAACCAGTGAATGGATATCTTCTGCCCATCTATGGCCTCAAGGAGGAGCTTGTAACTGTATATTATCGGTGCCATCCACCTTTCATTCTCACCGGCTCTGAGAAGAGGACCTGTCAAACTAATGGCATGTGGAGTGGCACAGCTCCCACATGTGTAAAAGGTACCTTTTCACCACGAGTCCTTAATTTCTCATGTTTATATAATGCCACATGATGCATTATGTTGAGTTTCTCTCTCTGGCTCTTTGTCCTCTCTCTCGAATATGCTCATGTAGACCAAAAAAACAGAGTCCATTGCGCCCCTCCACCCAAATTGCTGAACGGCTATCACAGACCTGCTCCTGACGCAGCAGTGGGAGTGGAGACGATTGAGTTTTTCTGTAAAAACTCCTACATTTTGAGTGGAAACCACCTGAGTACCTGCCTCTCTAATGGATCCTGGAGTAGCAGGCCACCAAAGTGTGTGAGAGGTAGCTGTTTTCAAAAACAGGCTGAGAACACAGTGTTACACACAGCCTATTTTTCCACTTCATTGCTATGTAAAGATGGCACCAAATGAAAGTCCTACTATTTGTTTATGGCACACATTCTGACATGCCAACAAAGGAAAAATTTTGCAATTAAAGCACTGTGATGAGTGCGTAGTAAACAAAGCCATTTGTCAAGATAGATCAGTAAATGGTTGTGATCTTTTTTGTACGAAAAATATGTTTGACTTTATGCTTAGAATCGTCCATGTTCATTCTGAATTACTTACCATTCTGGTCACAATTACTCATGTTACAGAAACAGAGCTGTGGAACAATGGGAGCTCAGAAAGCGATTATTTTACACTAACCACCACCTGTTTGATTTTTATCTTTACAGCCTGTCGAGAACCCAGAGTGTCTGAACTTGTGCAACAAACTGTCGTGAAGCCACATCTACTATCAAGGTATCTTTCACGACTCTGTGCTCTTTATATTTACATGATTTTGTTGTGAAAACAGGTGCAATTCATGTGCTGCTCTCAGAAAATTGTTGTCAGTGTTCCCAGAATGCAATTGTAGCATGAGCACAATCGCAGCATGTGTCTTTTTCTGATGTGCCAGAATCACAAATGTTCAAATTTTCATGGTGACTACAAAGAATAAACACTGCAGATTTCTGGTGCCACATGGACTATTTTGTACAACAGTCATGTCTCGTATGTAGTGAGACATGTGCAAAATGAATAATATGATCATACATATTCCCTGTGGAAGCAATATATCTTCTTAGATGTCTCTCAAGTCTGTGAATGCTCTCATTCATCCAGGTCATCGTATCTCTAGGCAACAATTTAATCGAAAGCAACTGGACTTGTATTTGTCTAGGAAGACGTTTCGCCTCTTATCCAAGCGGCTTCATCAGTTCGTAACACATCGGTCTGACTAATCAGTCAGACTGTGGCTAGGAGGACTAGTCAGACCGATGCGTTACAAACTGATGAAGCTGCTTGGATAAGAGGCGAAACGTCTTCCTAGACAGATACAAGTCCAGTTGCTTTCGATTAAATTGTTGCCTAGAGCTCATATACAGTCGTAAGAGTGCAGATATAATAAGGTTTTAAAAGTTTTTTTTTATTTTATTTTTTTATTATTATTATACATTAGCTGTCAAATACTCAACAAACAAATAACATTTTATTAGGCACTAAAACACAATCAGGTAATGCATCTTTAATAGGGCCCAGAGGTTTATTATTGACCCTGCAGTGGTGATTAAAAAAACATTGTACTCATGAGAGTTATCTTCCCCTTGTATTATTATTAATTTTTTTGTCAGGGTTTTAATTATACATGGCTAAGGTTGAAAATGATTAATTTTGTTCTTGATGTCAATGTCACATCAACATGACATAATTTCCATAAGGAATGAGTTTAGTGCAGGTGAGAAGCCACAAATTGCATCTCTTCCCCACAGAGAGAGTCCAAACCAGCGGCTCCTGCTCTCATCGAGGTATGACATGCATGATTTGCTGTCAGCTGGCTTTATTCCACTGGACAGACAGACCAGTGCAGGAGCAGACGACACAGCTTTGGACGAGCTTCCTCGAGGCTTTCATGCAGTCCACATAAGCATCGACTACAAGTGTGCCTCACCTCTCTACCGCCACAAAGGAAGCCCCAGACGCACCTGCCTGAAGACTGGCAGGTGGAGTGGGCGTCATGTTTCCTGCTCGCCTGGTGAGAACAGCAGAAGTTTAGACCCAACTTGTGAAGTGAAACATGAGTTTCTTTCAAAGTGGTAAAGTAGCATCTATAAGTTTTCCACAATTGCTTCTCTCCGTCCAAAGGTTCTTATCTAACTCTTGGCAAAAAAAATGAATAAGCAAGTTTTCACAAATGTTACCATTCCTCACACAGATCGTCAAGCTGCACAGGATTTTTTTTTTTTCACTTGTTTTGCCTCTTTATCGTCTGTGGAAGGTATAGACAGGAGGAAAGGACAATTTAACACCAATGTCACATTGGTGCATTTAAGTTTGAAATGACAATGAACATTAACTTTAACCTAAGCAGACTGAGTCTAAGTTGCCAGAAGAAGTAGAAACACCTGTGCCTGTGTTTGCAGAGCCTTTAAGTGTTTTTGGAACTAGTTTTCAACCTAAATCTTTTGCCAGTTTGTAATGAAATGTCAGTCTCTGACACTGTCTCTCCTCCTTGCCCCTCTCCCACAGTTTGTGGCAAATTTGACACGTTCAGTTCCCACAACCTCTCTGCCACTGAGTGGCCTTGGCATGCAGCTGTCTATATCCGCTCACCTCCTGATGGCACTGCCAGCAGCACCCACAGATCCCAGCGGGAGGTCTCAGAGGAGTCTACATTCTGGTACCTGGCCTGCAGCGGGGCTCTGCTCAGCCAGCGTAGCGTCCTGGTAGCAGCTCAGTGTGTGGTGGACAGGGACAAGCGGCCCCTTCACCCGGCACATGTGAAGGTTGTCATAGGCGTACGCCACCAACTGAAAAGCCAGCGCCACCTCAGGGTAAAACACATCATGTTTTTCATTTCAATGCATAAGGTCATAACTGCCCTTTAAATCACATGAACACATATTTAATTCAGAGGCCTAAGCTTCAGTGTTTTTATTTATTCTGTTTTCTGTGACACAGAGCTCATAAAAAGTCTCCTGTGACAGCAACATTTACCAAACAGCTGATGCAAAGTAGTATTAAGCAAGAAATCTTCCTGGAATAAATATAAGCTTATGGATAGTTTTTTATATGTAATGGTATAGTACGAAATCTCCTGACATTTATCTTTTTTGTATTTTAAGTCTTCCTGGGTTACAGCTATGTTTGTTTTTTAATTTCATATTCATGCATCTCTCTGCATATAATCAGATTTCAGCAGGTACAGGTACCAAAATCAATAAACAATATCTCATTTTTATCTTCTTTTCTCCTCTTTTCCTCAAAAGGTCTCGGATGTTGTAGTGCATCCAAAGTTTCACCTTGTAGGAGACAACGTTGCTGTGCTCAAGCTTAAAGACAAGGCCAAGATCAGTGAGCATGTATTGCCAGTGTGTCTACCCAGAATGCAAAGGGGAGAGGTGACAGCCCAGGAGGCTTATACTGTGAGATGGATTTTACCAAACAATCACAGGCACCTGGGCCACTTCACCGCTCTGAGCCAGACCAAACTTGTTGAGCTGAGTGATCGCGCTCAGTGCGAAAGGGAATTTGCACAGGAAGGAACACACACCATGGAGATCAGTGACAATGTACTGTGTGTCATTAGGAAGCCGTCCAGTCCTGAAAGCCCCTGTCCCAGTGTTATTCCAGGGCTCACAGTCGTGCCAGCTGGGTTTTCATCCACAAGTGGTGTCTTGTCTGGTCACGAGGAGACTCAGGAAACCTCCGGCATGGGCTGGCAGCTTCTGGGTTTAGAGAGTTTCAACTCTGAGGAAAAGAACTGCCACCGACAGACTTACACACTTCAGACACAAATAAGCAGCTTTCATCTCTGGATAGAGGAAATGATGAAATAAATGTGTTTTTGTTTTTTGTGCACATCTTATCATAATGTTATGTTGCTGCAGTGAGGACTCCTCTCGTGTCTGCTGTGTGTGCATGTCATTGTTCTGTATTTGGGTCAACACCATTTAAACAAGTCAAGGTGAGACAGTTAGGATCACACCTTTGTTTACCTTTTGTTTGTTTGAGTGGCACATTGTTCAAAATAAAAGAAATATCTAGATAAAGTAGTTAAATGCCATTTTCACTCCTGGTCCTTGTTACCGCACTCGCTAACTTTAATTTTGAAATACTATTTAATTCAAAATGAAGACATATTGAAAAGTTTGTTTCAAATCTAAACAATGTTCAGCCACTGAGTCTCTCTCTCTCTGTCTCCATCCTGATGACCTGTCCTTGGGCCGTTGAGCACCTGCCAGGCCTCTGACTTGTGACTATAGATAAAAATTCTCAAAGAAGGGTGCATCATTATCTGCACATAGCAAAGCATATGTTTACTTTTGATAAGTTGATTATTCACTGAATGCACTGCTTAAAACCCCTAATTAAAAATGCACACATTTTACTTGTCTGTTAAAAACACTAACATGCAACCAAACAGTACAATGACAAATCATTCATATTATTTGCATGCAAATTTTCTAGGCTTTCTAAGCTGTGCATGTGTGCACGTGCGTGGCATGACACCTCGTACAGACTGCATGCTCCTCTGTCACAGTGAATATGTACAGTACCTGTGTGTCTGCAGCATGTTTGCATGTGAGCTTATGCGTTCGTGAGTTTCTCTGCAGACTGTCCAACATGTGCTGTCATTGAGAAACACACTGAGAGGATTTACTAAACTTAGCTCTTACTCCTGAGACGCAGACGCCCGCTGTGCTCTCCTCGGCTTTGTGCAGGACACTTTTTAAGCCCAGCCAATTAAACAGTGAGTGGTGGTCACTTTCTCTTTCTCTCTCTCTATTCAAAGTCAATGGGCAGAATAGTGCAATTGACCTCCCAGCCAACAATTTGCTGCAATCCTTGTGTATCAACAAAATGTCTTATGAAACATAGATGTTAAGACTAAAAAATGTGACTGACTAACAGATTCCAAAACACATTAGTTAACAGATCCACTGAAAATACAAAGGTATTTAAGCCTGTTGTATACCTGTAACTTTATGTATTTATGTGTGACTTCCTGTGCTTGTCCTTTGATGTTTTGTACTGGCAGAGGTCTCCATCTTACTTGCATGATGTCATGCTGCTAAAAATGGGGTGAAACTCTGCTAATCTATCACTCTTTAAGTGTGAGAACAACCTGCTCACACCTCAGAGGAGGCACTGACCTCTCATCTCAAATCCCCACCTCCCTGCCAGTGCATCAGTGTTCACACTGTGCATGTGCAGGGTGATTTTTTGCAAGTGGGAGGTGCAAAGACTTCTATACCTTAGAGTAGGAGAGGAGGAGGAACCTGCTGCAACACCTGTATGATTCCACTCTGCAAATTATTAACTCTGTCGATTTAATTTTATGCACGCTTGAAGGAAATTACTACTTACTACAATCAGGAAAGTAAATTGAAAGAAGACAAGACTTCCACAGGTGAGCATCTTATTTTATTCAAGGGCGCCAGAGGTGGATAATTAGACTATTCTTTCCTTACGAAAGCATCTGTGCATGTGTGCATGTGTAAAACTGACAAACAAGTAATTAGAATTACTTAGAAGAGTGAATGAAAACTATTCACCCAGCTGTGTTTGCTCAGTGTGATCCAGTCTTCATCCTGTCTGTCATTGCTTGTGGATGATCCTCAGACTGGCTGCTACAGGTTAGACACATACGCTGCTGTGACCCATTTCTACTCCTACAGTACCTGGTTGCAATAATCGGTGCTTTGCTTGGATGGATGGTGACCTATATTCCTTAGTGAGTGTATGGATCACTGTAGATCAAATCAGGATGTTGACAAAATATTGGCCAACCAGTGAAAATCATTAGTGCACAAAATCTTGAAACAAGCTGGGTTGGTCCCTCACTGTGTCCCAGCCCCTAAAATGATAGAAACAACATCTGTTAGTGGATTAAATGATTAATGACTTTACATCTCAGGACTGGAACAAATCAAGTCATGCATTTTATGAAAGTGACACTTTCTTAAATCAATGCAAAACCAGCTGTCCTTGGGCCACGTGTGCATCATTAGAGATACGGCACTGTGAGATTCACTCCCACCACCAACACTACTCAACTATGAGACAAGATGAAGTTCAAAAGAATAGCCAGAGGGATTACACGGTATATCCAAACTAAAATTAACTAGATGGGTTACACATCAGACAGCTTCTTTAGCGACCGTGACTACAGACATAATTGCATCTTCTTTCGACATAGCACAAATAAAACAATGTATTTCTTATATTTCAATTTGCAGCAAAGTGTAAAGTGCACTCTTCGATAATTGCTTATCACTGGCACCGCTACATTTTTCTTCTTTTGCACTCTAACTCCCTCAATATCATCAAAACTAGGATAATAACTAGCCACAAACGGTGGAGAGCCAACTTGCAAATAGAAATGTAAAAAGTAAATTTCCTTCACAGTTCCAGACTTGTTAATCAAAGGAACACATCTCTTGTATGTTGAAAATCAAAGTAATTCATCAACATAGTCAGAGACAGACATGATGAAGTGCCTGATTACCAAATTAAATCTTCATTTTCACAAGTAGAAAAAATTCGACACTTTCCACGAAACCAGAAAGCAGTCAAGTAATATTATTTCTGAAGAAATGTTATTCACTCATGCATCAAAGAATTTTTCAAGTGTCTAATTAGCGGGCCTAACTGGGAGCCCCGGGGAGGAATAATCCAGGTTCAATAACCAAAATAACATGTTGAAGCAAGCACTTCCACTCTTTCTGATAGAGAGTTTCTACATGATCATCCTGTCTTATTGTCTCAGATTAAAAAAAAGAAAAAGAAAACTTTAGAAAAACATCAACAATTAAAAACTGTTTATCTTTTAAATCCGTCAATTCAGCTTCATGCAAAAATGATGATGACATATTGTAAAACTCAACTGATGGCATCATGAATGATTGTCAGAATTTCATTTGAGCTGCTGAATGTCACTTCTTCCTTTCAGCACCTTGACACACTTTCCTTTGTAGGTCAGACTCTGCCGTTGTTAACTGTCTAATCACGCTGTGATGACTAATCATATCCCACAGATGCAAAACGCTGCGTCTTCTCAGCTCCGGAATGTATTTATAGCTCATATCATCTGTGAGATTTTTCACACTGGGACACAGGCAGATGAGACGGGTCCACAGACTGATTGAATACAAGACTTTTTCAGTTATTTACATAAAATCCCACCTCCATTTGCAGACTTGTGCCTTCAGGCATGAGGCAAATTGTTAACCTTTAAATGTGCAATTAATCTCAGTGTGAGGTGAAAGACTTTAACATGTGTTATGCTGTTATTTCATAAAGTAGCCATTAAGTAGCAGCCAAGTATTTGACAGTCATTTATGAAAATATTATCTGCCCTACACAGAAAAGCGTAGACTATACCCAGTAAATATATGGGTTAGGGTTACCACAGTTTACACCTATGGGAGATTTTGGACTGACATGTCAGGCAGCATCCTCCACCCAGATCATTACCAACACTGAATGAAGGGATATTTTGCTCATCCCTCCAGTAGAGAGGAGAAGAGAAGAGACTGGAGGAAATAGTTTGCCTGTCAAAGGTGCCTTGTAACAAGTCTTATACTTGTTATTTTCTATTTGTTGAACTTGTTTAAGAAATGCAGCCACAGACAAGAAGACACCATGGTTTACTGGCAGGAAGCCCAGCTCCGGAGTTTTATATTGACCATCAAGTGCTGGGCTTGGTGACAGCATGCGACATCCCGGAGGCCTTGTCCTCATGGAGAAGTTACAAGCTTTGAAACTTTTTTAAAAAATCTATTCAAAATCTGAGGCAGAGCCAATACATCACTGGTGGATATGAGCTGGTGGCTAGCGCAGTAGGTAGTAAGATACAACATACAAACAAGACTCCGGAGGTGTTGAATGGTGCTGTTACAACTTTGAGCTAAGCTAAACTAGGCTAAATACTCTCTGGACCCTGCTTTTCAATGCAAAGAGACTGACACTGATAATCTTCCAACTAAACTCCTCCAAAGAAAAGAAATCAGCATCATCATCCTGGCTGGATAAACGGCATCTGAGTGGAAACAGCATTTCCCCCTCAACTGGAGGGCACAACGACGGGGCAGATCAAGAGCAGCTTATCTGATCTGAAATATTTTAATTGTACATCTCTTGCATAAGTGAGAGCAGTTTAACTCTCATCATCAGGAGCTGGTGCTGAGCTCTGGGCTCAGCTCCAGCTCAAACGCTGCTCTAACAAGACAGATGTCATTTAAAATCATCACTCAACAGTAACAGGTTCATTAGCTGTGCACCATGATTACCGTTCTATGATGCAAAACAGGGTTGCTATTAGCAACAGCACTCACTGTGTACAGTTCACCCTGAGTTGCATGTTTTGTTTTAAATCTTTGCCTCATTAATCTGGTGCTCTTCATCATTAAAGGGTTTTTTCGCAGATAGATGTTTAAGAAAAATCCAGATAGCACATATTGACATTAAGTGGAAGTTCTCTTTTTGCCTTTATCCCTCACCACATTTTGTTTACCTGTATCCACGACTTGCATCATTTCATTCAAATCTTAGCAAAGACGTGAGGTTCTACATTTTGGCAGCTCTTGATTTATTGTCTCATTTCTCATTGTAACGTAGAAAGACAGCAGTGCAGCCGCTCCTTGCTCTTGCTTGAACCTCAGATAAGACACACATAGACTCAATGTGCATTCAAGATTACTGTGCTGCTGCAAATCCTACATCACAAAACAGTGAGTCTTTTGATAAATTATGTGACTTTATTTTGGCACAAGCAAAACACCTGATCTTGGTTTCTAACTCAAATAAATTCTCTAGAGCTATTCTCATAGAGCAATTTAAATGTACAGTAATTGATGAAGGACAAATTCAGGCAGTATTGTTGTTCAGTATAAAAACAAGTGTATATCATTGTCAATAATGTCTGCTGACGCACAAGTACTTAAAATTTCATATTTTCTGTAAATTTCAAGTTAAGAAAAGGACTGTGGATTTTATCACGCATTACTGACCATGAAATCACAATAAGAGGCTGAATGAGGACAGTGAGAAGACAGCAGCCAAAAACCTTTCCATATTACAGTTAACTTGCAAAAGAATTCTTTAATAAAGTTCAGACATTATTTTGCTACGACTAACTACGTATCTGACAACAAATGATGTGTTCATCAAAACATCTGAGACACTGAACAATGGGAGAACATTCAGTCTCACTAAACCCATTATAAAGACATTGTATTTGAGGGTCGCATTGTTTTGTTTTTTTAAATGTTCTATTTTGTCTTTGTTTGAAATTAATTTGAAAAGGACTCGTTTGAAATTAATTTCTAAATAGTGCAAGAATTAACAATGACGCTGACAACATCACATGTCCTTTTTTGTCCCGTCACACAGGACAAATTAGACTAAAAACACAAAATCAGTGAGACCTGCTTTACATGTAGCACGTTGGCCGAATGTGTTGGTCTTTTAGTGTGTGGTTGTAGGTTGCTATTAGGTCAAGGAGAGGTTTAAACTGTGGTGTACAACAATTAAATGGCTTTATTTGATGTGTTTATATTAAGTCCATTAGGGCGCTAACAGAGATGAACAAAGGTCAGCTGAATTTGTGGAGGAAGGGAGGGGTGGGGTGTGTCTGTCTGCCTGTCTGTCTGTCTGTCTGCATCATAATTTGCGCACTCACCATGTGTCTGGTATCAAGGATTATACTGACGCGGGTTTCACCTCTCAACGATTAATCAGAGCTACTTACTGTATAGCACACATCAAGTCTTCACTTATATCATTTATTGATCAAATTTGTTATTTTTCCAGGTTTTTTTGTTTGTTTCTTTCTTTTTTTCTGTCTGATAAACATTCAGTCAGTTTCTCACCCCCATATGTGCGATACTCCTATCAGTGACAGTAGTATTTATGGTGTTTGGGACTGTGTAATGCAGAGATATAACTGCTACCACAAGTGGGAGGATTATCTTGAGCAGAGCCATTGTGTGATCATCAAGCTATCATATTATGTTATCACCACAAAGTGATCTACCATCAGTATCACCGTGCACATGAAGGATGAGACCTCGGTGTTGTGATTTGTGGAAAAGATGTTCCAGAATATCACAACTGTAGACTTGTTCTCTGAGTGTGTCTGATCCATCTCGGTGTGTGTGTGTGCTGGATTAGGGTGGCTCAGGACAGATTAGTTAATTATAGACACCTGCTGTCTAAGCGTGGTGTGTGTTGTCAGGTGTTGCAGCATGAGGTTGCCTTGGTGCTGAGGGGAGAAAAGGCGGAGCAAGGTGTGGAGATACATGGACAAATGCTTTGCCATGTGCTCTTAGATTGTCTCTCTTCTCCCTGTTGAGGCTCTGAGAGCAGCTCGATAACGGGAAGCTTCACACACACACACACACACACACTTAACGGATATAGAGTGTCAGCTACTCAACACATTTATGCCCAGTAACTCTTCAAACTGCAGGGATAATAGGCCTATTTCCCCCAGCAGCTACATGGTCTTTTAATAGTCGATCACTGTGCAATCAGACAGCTGGCATTCAGTTCACCTTTCCTTCTAACCGACCATTTCTTTCTTCCTTCTGTCACAGGATGAAGCAGTAACGCCCCATCATAACAGACTAACCTATAATAAATACCAGACAGGAGCATGACAAGTGTCAGAATGTTCAAATGGCTCTTGTGCAATCCCAGAAACTCGGTAATCATCTTGTCTTGTCCGCATAATGTTGGCCGCCCCAACATAAACATGGTAGCATGGCTATAATAACTGTATGGAGCTCGCAATGGCCATGTCACATGGAGAGACTCAAAGAAATCATTGTCGTTTCTCAGAAGAGAATAATCGCGCCGAGGCTCCTTGGTGAGCCAACAGCTGCGCCTCTGCAAAACACCTCAAATCAGTGTTGTTGTTGACTGACGCTGTGGTGGAGCAGAGGAGCGCAAGAAACTTCCACAGTCCTATTAACGAAGGGAAAAACAAACAGCAATTTATAAACTCAACTCAAGTTTCTGTTTGCGTTGATTTGCTTTCTGTTTGCAGTCATTCAAATCTTCAAGTTATCTCAAACAATTCAGTGATGATAAGGAATCAGACATAATTATGTATTTAATTTCTTATAATATAATAATTACTGTCAGATAAAATGCTCATAGTGAATTGAAAAAAGCAGCTGCAATCTTCAGTTTTGCTCTCTTAGTTTTGCTAAATTAATTTTTTGCCATTTAATTGGATTCGGAGTTATTGTCTGTTGTGAACTTAATGCCTTACAGTAATTAAGAACCAGAACTGACCCTTCAATTTGTGCCGTTCTCTTCCCTGGTTCACAGATAAACCTAAGTGCAACACATTCAACATCGCGATTATGGATTGCTAATATATTAGCAAGTCATTTTCTAATCCTCACCTGGTGAATTTAAGATAAACAGGACACTAATTAATGAGTGGAAAGTCAATTTTCTTTCTCCTCAGGATAATCTTCCTCTCTGAGTTTCTCTCCTGAACTGTGTAAGAATTTATGAATTTGGTCAGTGTGCTCCAGAGTTGCTGCACACACACCACTGATGGCACAAGATGTTGCTGCTGGTGTTGATATCACCAGTTATTAATTCTGTTTAAGTCAGGGTGTTTGCTGTACAAAATAAAAGCTCTGCAGACAATGTACTTCCTGGCCAGTACTGGAGAAGTCAATAAAACAAAACTTAAAAAAAAAAAAAGAAAGAAAGAAAGCATCAGCAAGGACTGTCACTCCCCTGCTAATCTCAGCAGGTTGACTCCACCCTTCATGTCTGGGAGCCTCCTGTCAAACCTCCAGGTTCATCAGTTTACCTTTTACGCTCCTCCCTTGCAGCTGAATGAACAGGTGTATGTGATTGTGGATATACACTGAGCACTGAGGAAGAAGTGACCTGCAGATTGTCTTTTATTGAAGGGATAAGAGACTTTTTTGTGTTGTTTCGCTTTTTTTGTTGTTGGAGGTTCTGACTGGATTTTACCAATGCAGGAGTCATGACTTGGTTAATTTCTTCACCTGTGCCGATGGCTGTGTAGTCGCTCTCCACAAGTATCATTTCAATGCAATCATTTCCAAGCAATTTACAAAACAACTGGTAAGCATTATTAGAATAGCACATAGTAGATGATGGTGTATTGGACAGAGGTCCCATTGAAATTATATTTGTCAGCTTGAACGCTGATGTTGCATCAGTGATTCATCGATGTTTGTGTTTTGTTATGTCTCAAAAATAACAGATTTAAGAGTAAACTCCCATCAGTCATACATCTGTAGTAACCATGTGAGTGATGCATTAGTGGATAAAGTTATAAAGTGTGGATATATTTCAGACCGTCTTTTGTCACTGCTCTTTAAACGCTGTGCATATACAACATCCAGTTCTGGCCTTTGACCCTTTTTGCTCAGGCTCATCTTGTGTATCTGTGCAGTTTTTAAAGGTTTTGGTGTAAAATTACCTGCGTGAACTGGAGAACACCACCATTACCTCATCAAATATTTACTTTGTTTTGCAAATAAACTGCCAGCATAGCTAATTTTGGTCACCCTCGAGTATGTATTTGGTCTTGAACATAATTTAGTCCTTAGTCTGATCACTGAAGTTTGCTGTTTAAATTAGTAATCTCCTGCATAACAGAGTGCGGGAAGGTGACACCTTGACTTTTCCTGGGAAGCCCCTTTTCTGTTACATAACTCAATCACTGGTGTGCTGGAGGTGCTAATTTTATCCTCTTTAAAAGGCTTAAGTCTCATTAATGCAAGAGCACAGTGTATCAGACGAGCGTGATTGACTTGGCAGTTTTGCTTACCTCACCTTACATGTTCCCAGTCCCCTTTCATGTCACATACAGAAGGTAATTCAAATGTTGAATCATTTAGGATGTTATTGATAGTGGAGAGAAGACATTCTGTCTCCACAGCACCTGAAATGAAAGCTTTGTCCTGACTGTCTGCTGTTAACTGTCCTTGTTTTTAATCCTGGAGGAAATGTTTCTCTAACACCACAACCTTTGCAGAGAAAACATTTTTCTGTTGGGATTTTGCAGCCGGCATCAATATTCCAGGTGTTCAAGTCATGAAGGTCAAGTGTCCAAATGACATAGAGATTCACTGTTACGTAACTATGCACGTCTGTGCTCTACAGGGGATTTAAAAGCTGCACAGGGGAGAGCTGATCTTTAAGTCAAAGAGGCTTTACACCAGACCACAACAAACCTTGAGACACTTGTTGCTCCCAGTGACATTAGGAAGGAGTAAGATGAGTGGATGAGTGGATGAGATCACCATCCACTCTCTCTAAGCTACAAAAAGCTATTCAAACCTGAAAAAAAAATCAAAGACATTGACATATGTGCATATCTACGATATAATGAGTTGTCCTTATTTGATATACGCATATACGCATCTTTGTTTTAACACATACACGAGAACATCTCACATTATCATAAATTACTGTGCATGGACATTTAGCAGAAGCATGTAGCAGCCGTAGCAGAGGGGGAGGGTATGAGTAACAGCTGGCGCTGTGTTTAGTCAAATTTAGCAAGTAAAAACTGGAATCATTTGTTTAAAATGCAGATTACAAACATACTCTTTATTGATTCTGTGCTGATTGTTTGAGAATGTCAGTCTGTAATTATAAAAGGCCATCTGTGAACTTTTTTACAAGTTTTGCATGCATGCAGACTGCAGAGTGAGCAGAAATAATTGAATTTAATCATGTGTGCATATGCCTCCATAAATTACTTAATAACAGAATGTGCACCTTCATTTTTCAAATTCTAATCTTGTGTGCAATATTGTATATTCAGTTACTATTGTGAATTTGTCTAATGACTGTGGTTGATTAGACCTAATCAACCTTCAGTACTATGCGGGCTGCTTCAGCACCAGGTAGCTGTGCAGAACATTTACTATTTGTCTCATACTCTACAATAATGGGATAATTCTACTGGAAAATAAAGCTCCCTTCACATTCTTAATCATACTGTACCCCCACCTCCATATATAAACTGTCTTCATCACTCTTTATGCTCTCTGCAAAGCAAATCTGTTGCTTAGAGATTAATAAAACATGGAAACAAATATGTAATAACAATTGAGCACTTGTTGTCTTTCTTCTTCAGTGCCAACAAAATGCAGAAGCAAGTGGAAGTCAGAATGGACGAGAACCATCTGGAACCAATGGTGGACCCTACTGACAATCTATGTGGCACCCTGTGCGATAAAATCATGAAGAACATGGTTCTCACTCTCACAATCCTCGGTAAGTTTATTGCCATGAATGCATAATGTCTCCTACGATGCATTAGCAACAGCCAAGGTGAACTTTAGCTAGGTTATTTAAGTGCACAACAAATAAGCTAAGACAGGCAGACACACTCACACCTATGGACATAATTATCCATCCCTGTATGTCTCCACTCAAAAAGACCTCAGGCGTTTAAATTCAGCTCCTTGTTTGAGCCACTGCGCTGCCTCACATGAAGCAAAAAACTTTTTCTATGTATGGCTGAAAATTGCTTCTTTCTTTATGTAAAATAGCACACATTCCTAAAACAAAGTGTTTTGTTGTGCTGTGTCTCTAATGATATAAATCAAACTGTAATTCACTGAAGTGAAGAAGTGCTACTTAACTATTCCATTTGAATGTACCACGGGCAAACTAAACAAGGGGAAGGTGTCTACAGTGTTATTCTTTTGTTTTCAGCTTTTTTTTCTCCCGTATTTGGTGACATATAAGAATAAAAATTGATATTAAGTTGGAGTCATTATTGTTGTGTGGTAAAAAATAAGTAACCTTATTGGTATAAAGTCAAATTCTTCACATATGCACATGGCTATGTGATGACAGGTTATCTTTAAAGTAATTAAGTTTCTAATGAGAGGAAGGTGAGATTTTAATTATCACAAAAGGTGTTGATGTATTTCCAGTCAGTGATATGAGGAGTCACAAGGCTTTCATTATTATTATTTTTTTTTCTCACCAATTCAGGTGTGTTTCTGGGTTCTATTGCTGGGATGCTGCTGCGGCACATATCCCCACTCCCTCCTGATGTCATCATGATCATCGCCTTCCCAGGGGAGATACTAATGAGGATGCTGAAGATGCTTATTCTGCCTCTCGTTGTTTCCAGTCTGGTCACAGGTGGGTGAGGTATAGGATCTGCTGCGAATCACCGACAAGTACTGTGAAGTCACATAGTGCTGCACGGGAGTTGCAACAGACAAATGAAAAATGCTTCATTTAATTTTGTGTATAAACAAAACGCTGTGAGGCACAAGTCATTGTTTTTTCCACTCTTAGGATAAAAAATGATTCAAAACTACCAGACTGCAAAATCTATTGATGTGCTCATTTCCAGAGAGCTCTCCATCCGTCTAGCTGACACAATGACACTTAACTGCACATGTAACATTGGAAATACTGTATATTTTATCATGTGCACCCACATTCACATAAGTGCCTCTCTCTACACTCTTATGTTTTTACAACTCCCAACAAACCTCCTCAGTGAGCTCAGTTATCCTCTGTACACACGTGTTGAATACTGCTGTGGTGCATTACGTGCTGCTCGGGAGGTGCAGATGAGTCAAACAGAGCTCCAGCCACTCCCTGTCATTCTGGGTAATTCAACCATGAATTTATGAGATGATTGATAATTGTTTAGCTAAGCACAAGTACAGACCCATGTAGACAGCTTCCTCTGTTTACAGGGACTCTGGCAGTAGTTCCTGCCTGAGTCACCTCGGTTTGGGCAAAAGTCCTAATTCTCCAGTGTAGAAATAGTTTTTCCACTCTATTTGCAATCTCAGAGAGCAGCCACTTAACCGGCACTTCTTATCTAAATGACGAAGTGTGGAAGCTTCTCAATTCAAACACTGAACACTCTGGAGGTCTGGTGGGAAAACAGCATTTGTTTGGTGCAGAGAGCTGGGATGTTCTAATCAGAGAAAATGTATCGCTGTCAATTAAAGACAGAAAACACACAGATCTGACAGTAGGCCCATACAATGAAGTGCAGAATATTTTAGTATTTTTTTTTTAGCTTTTATCCTCTTGATATTTGACGCTGTAAAATATTCAATGCTGACAGGACTGGCTGGTTTGGATGCTAAATCCAGCGGCCGCTTGGGCACCAGGGCTATGGTGTACTACATGTCAACGACAGTGATCGCAGCCGTCTTGGGAGTGATCCTAGTGCTGCTCATCCACCCAGGAAACCCCAAGCTGAGGGCTAACCTTGGACAGGGAAAGAAGAACGACGAGGTGTCCAGCGTGGATGCCTTATTTGATCTTATCCGAAACCTTTTCCCAGAGAACCTGGTGCAGGCCTGTTTCCAGCAGGTAGGAGTCTTACAGAAAGTTTTCACCCACCATACAGAGTCTGACTCATATGCCAGTTGTGCTCCAACTGTTTTGTTGTTTCCTTGTTCAGATCCAGACAGTAACCACCAAAGTACAAGTGCCCACTAACAGGACCAAGGCTCCTCCACAATTCACAGTGAAGAGGTCCCTGCAGTTCAAGAGTGGGATGAATGTCCTGGGTAGGTGAAAAGTTTGAAACACGCCCACTGCGCGACTCAAAATAGCAGTCGCTGAAGAAAAGCAGAAGTTATTTATCATTTTTTCAATTACATAATATCTAAAATGGCACTCGGTTGAGCACTTCACTTCCACAAAGGCCAAAAATGTCCTTCCACCAGAACAGGATTATTGTCTGCAGGTCCTTTCTGTATACGTATGCAACACGGAGCTGTAACAAAGTGCACAAATGTCCTTCCTCGCAATGTTAAGGACAGTGGTTAAAACATTCTTCACCCAGACCAGCAATATAATTTAATGGCTTCAATCCTGGCCCACGACCCATTTCTCTACCGCGTTTGGTGTAAGTCACCTAAGTCCTTTTTGCATAATCCTTTTGATTAACACACAAACTAACCACCACTACAGAAGAAATTCAAATACTGCAATCTGCATCTGTATCTTGATCTGTGTCAAAATAGTGTATATATATATCTTTCAAGATAATGTTCCTTTTAACCAACTATGCTGTGCTGATATCTTCCATAGTGCTGTAAACAATGAGTCAGGACGTGGTTGTCACTGTTCAGGGTTCTCATTTAACTCCTGTGTTTTCTGTGTCTTGCAGGTTTGATTGGATTCTTTGTCGCTTTTGGAGTCATTATGGGCAAAATGGGAGAAAAAGCCAAACTGATGCTGGAGTTTTTCAACGTCCTGAACGAGATTATTATGAAGCTTGTTAGTGCAATTATGTGGTGAGTACCATCCACCACAGACATTGATCCGCAGTCAGGAAAACTGCCAAACTGTTCCTGTAGTTTCTGCTCTAAGTGTGGTGTCAGACCTTTGGTATATAAGGATTAAAAAACAACCCATCTTACAAACACATTCTGTATGTGTCCTCAGGTACTCCCCCATTGGTATCGCTTGTCTCATCTGTGGAAAGATCATCTCCATTGCTGATTTGGAGGTGGTTGCACGGCAGCTGGGGATGTACATGATCACTGTGATAGTGGGCCTGATCATCCACGGAGGCATCTTCCTTCCACTAATATATTTTTTAATAGTAAAACAAAATCCCTTCAAATTCTTCATGGGAGTCTTCCAGGCTTGGGTGACAGCACTTGGAACAGCGTCCAGGTATGTGACATCTCTGCTCTCGCTCCTGCTTTATATTCAGGCTCTTCTTCACTTGTGAGCTCGGTATGACCACCTCTGTTCCAGGTTCTCCTGCTAACAACATGCAGCATGTCTTCATAGAAACTCTGGGTTCCCCTTATATTTTCATCCATGTTTTTAAATAGCAGCTATAACTTTTATTTCAAGTCGTAAACTACCATGTAGTCTTGCTGGCAGCAGCTACTCACTTTGCCTCCGTGTGGGATATCTCTCCTATACTCCATGTTTTCTTAATGACACGAGATGCACTCTTTCCCCTCATGAGGTGAGCTCAGTTCTTTCAAGTTCCTGTCTGCTGCTGCTCTGCCTTATTAATTACCTAAAAAGAAACAAACAGAACAACCGCAGAGTGACTGTGAGATTCACTCCTAGACTCATAAAATACATAACTAATGTAAGTTTATCACATGTAGGAAATTAACAATGAATAAAGCATCTCAGAGTGAATAGAAGAACAAGAATGACCCACTCAAACTAACTCTCAGTAGACATTTTATAATTTGCTGTACGGTTCTTTTGTTTCTGCCAACTGAACATGACAGCTTTCTGTTTGTGACTATTGTAATGAAACACATTCTCCCTTGATTTTATCCTCTGCAGTGCCGGTACGTTGCCTGTCACGTTCCGCTGCTTGGAGGAGAACTTGGGCATTGACAAGAGAGTGACACGATTCGTCCTCCCAGTGGGCGCCACCATCAACATGGATGGCACGGCGCTTTACGAAGCTGTGGCCGCCATCTTCATCGCTCAGATGAACGGGATTGAGCTCGACTGGAGCCAGATCATCACTGTCAGGTGAGCGAACAGACAGAGGCCACATTTGCAGTGTAATATTTTGGCGATGAATCAGCTCAGCAGGGTTATAAAAGCAACGAATATCCTTATTTAAAATGATATCCTTGCTTATAAATATCTGTGAAACACGCTAAAGGTAAAATATTTTGAATGCTTTAATTTTCTGTATAATGGTAGTTTATTATAGGAGACTGCACACGCTCCCTTATCTGACAGATTACATATTTCTCTTTATTTTTATTTGAAATGCAGTCAGTGTGTGCACAGTGTGTTGGGTGACTTACATCCTGTGGTTTGTCCTGCTGAGAGTTGAACTTGTTTTCCTGTTCAGTATGACAGCCACCCTGGCCAGTGTGGGAGCAGCCAGTATCCCCAGTGCTGGACTTGTGACCATGCTTCTGATCCTGACAGCGGTGGGGTTGCCCACTCAGGACATCAGCCTGCTGGTCGCTGTTGACTGGTTGCTGTGAGTTCAACATCAACACAAACACATCAGCAGAAGAGCATTGATTTTAGCGTCTTAACAGTTGGTTTGTAATTTGATGTAATAAGATGTTTCTTCTTCTACTAAAAAATATCATCAGCTCAGTAAAACTGAGACGTTAAAAAATAATGAGAAACATCTATTGCACAGTGGGTCTTAGCTTCATAACAGTTATTCATGGCAGCTTCAAAACAGAGCTGTTCACTACATTTTGTCAAACAAAACAACAATTCAGTCAACTATTGCCAAAAAGAATGTCACTTTTTTCTTTAGTGTAAATGGCATTAAGAATTAAAGCCGACACAGACATACAGACATCGTAGTATAGTATATTTTCTTTACTTCCAGCATCAAGACGGATGTCTAACTGTAATTTGAATACAGATTGCTGCAGTGTGTCTTGTTACGGCATGTTTTTTCCATATGTTTCACACACTTTCTGTAGACATGAAATAGCACCTCTAATTATTCCCACATAACAATATATTTGCCTCAATTCAGACATGACTGTAACTACATGAAAAAAGAAAAATGGGTCCTGACCTTCTCCTCGCTGTCAGTGCAGCCTAACATAATGCTGATATTACTTAGCTGGAAATAAGATGCCACACCTCCACACTCATCTAATTACAGATATTATGTTGACCCTCTGGCTGAATGGGATGGTGAGTAATTCAGACCTTATATAATTTAAACAAGCTACTGACATACAGAAAATAGGAACAGTTCCTTAGAGGCGCATTAGCCTCTGAAGCTATGTCACTCTGTGAGGCTGCACTTTGTCCACAGTGGCACTTTGAGCTAAATGCATAAATAACACAAACATTTGTAGGGGTCAGTTATCAGGTATAATGTTTACCACATTCATCATATGTTTCTTTAAGCACAGAACACAAAGTAGCATGTGCCATAGTCAATAAAATCATTAGGATTCATCATCTGATGACCATGAACACCAGTGTACAAAGTCAGAGCAATCCATCGAATAGTTGTCGAGACATTTCAGACACAAACTGCATTACAGAAACACGGGGTAACTCTGAGGATCACCAGAATCATTAGGGTTCATCCTCTGAAAACTATCAACATCTGTGCACAATATCATGTCAATGTGTCTTGATATATTTCAGTCTGGTCCAAAGTGGTGGGGCAACCAAGTGACTGACATTGCCATTCCCTGAAACCATGCCTCTAGCAAGGCTATGAAGACATGTATTGTCTGCAGCTATGTTGTTGTTATGATTCTTTTGTTAATTACTTTCCTTCTCCCATCACTCTCTTCTTTACCATTCAGGGATCGTTTCCGCACCTCGGTCAACGTGGTTGGGGACTCGTACGGAGCGGGTATCGTCTACCACCTTTCCAAAGATGAGCTTGACATGTTTGACGCCCAGCAGAGCCGCATGGACGAATTTGAGATGGCAAAGACACAATCCTTCTATGAAAATAACACCAACCAGAATATGTACACTCATCACAACTCAATCTTGATAGACGACTGCAAGGTACATTTCACATTAACAGATATAGAGACTTGTATGTAGAGACTCCTCCCCAGCTCTGTTTTGTGTTTCTGTCTCTCATCCTGTGTTTGTGTTTGTTGTGTTTGTTTTTT
>OMNW01024834.1:38671-87866 GCA_900303245.1 Selene dorsalis
TGTTTTCTGCGTGACTCCCTGTATTGGTGTATTTGTGACTATGTGTACTGGAAATGTCACACGAAAAAGCAGTTTATGTGATACCAAGATCTTTAAATCAATCTGTTCCTTTCTATAAATCTATATATATATATTTTAACATCTTATCCTCTCATAAAATCCACGTTGTTTTATTTTCAAACGCCAGACAGAATGAATTGTCTCTGTACACAAATATATTTGACTTGTAGTATAGGCAAGGAAAGGATGCTGGAGCACACCGTCAATTACAGCAATTTATTAAGGTGCAGTTGCTAATGTTTCGACATAAAGTCTTCTTCGGAGCGAACCGGTTTGCGGTTGCTAACGTTTTGACATAAAGTCTTTTTCAGAGCGAAGAAGACTTTATGTCGAAACATTCGCAACCACACCTTAATAAATGCTGTAGTGCTTCAGCATTCTTTCCCTTCCGATATCTACTTATCTGTCTCTGTTACTGAGACGCACCGCTCCTTCTACATATTTGACTTGTATTTTGTTGTGGTATGTCTTGGATTTTATTAAGAAGCTGTTCTTTTTTTTTTCTTTTGTCTACTTAATTGGACATGTATTTGTGGCAGCCCTGACCAAATTACAGTTTTCAATAATTGCCTCTTATTTCAAAGGGTTTTTGTAGCCAGTGGTACACATAAAGACTGCTATTTCATCATGTCTCATCCAAAGTGACGCATATACATTCATGAAATGCCTCTCCTATCCATATTGTAGCTAGCTCTCTAAACAAACACAACTTTTCACCCATAAAAACTTCCTGTTCATATTTCATATTGCCTGTATGATGCAACTTTTTTATGCTAAAGTTGCATTGTGATCATTTTGATAATAAGTATTGTAATTCGGTTGGGCAGAGAATCCATAAAATACATGGCCAACTGCGTAAAACCACACATCTGTGTTATAGTGTTAATAACAAAGCGCTGCGACATGTAAAAAGCATCAGTATATCATTGTATCAGTCCAAGATAGGACATTTGTCTATGTTGGGGACTCAGCCCTAAGGTCACTGGCCTGAATGTAACCAAACAATGGCTTCTCTGCCTCCAACCACTGACAGTGTGTAAATGATGACAGTGCCTTGGCCCAAGTATAGTTAGATGTTCTTGATAATTGCTTACAGGTCACCATGGGCAAAAATGGCAAGACTGCAGAGTTCTCTCTTGTTGAGGAGGAACCATGGAAATGCGAATAGGCAGCTTGAGACGCTGCTGCGCCTTACCCTGAGTTCCACCAGCTTTTACTTTCCGCCGACGCAACTGCAAAAAAAAAAAAAAAAAAAAAAAAAAAAAAAAAGAATAAAAATCACAAACAAAGAGAAGAAAAAACGTGAAAGTTAGCAGAGTCAACTGTACGGCAAGCAGAAGCAGTCGGCCAGTGTTGTTCTTTTTTCTTTTTTTGTACTGGAGCAAACTACAGATGACTCAGGAGAATAAAACATTCAGTTGACAACACTCAGGGCCTTACGTGGTGCTGCTGCAAGCTTCAAGGAAAACAAGGAGTGTGAATGGGACAAAACAGTGCTTCATGTGGCATCACGATGTAAGTGCAAGATGGTTAAATACTGCATTTACCTGTGACTGTTTCACTTATGGGATTACAGCCTGAGGTGGCACACACATGGTCAAGCACAAGAGGCAAAGCTTAGGATTTAAGAGGCCGTGGCCTCTAAATGTAGTAACAAACGGTACAGGATGTGTTGCAGAGAGCTGTAAAGCAGAAAAGTACATGAGTACATGAAGGGTGCCCTCCCAGTTATTCATTTATTTATTTTATCTTTTTTGTATATACATATATATATATATATATTTGTCCTTTTTGAGTTAAGCACTGTGTTACTGTACAAGGGGAAGGAAAACTGGAGGTTCAATGCTGAGAGACAGAGCCAGTGCATTGCTCCGTGTTTTATTTCAAACTGTTTATTTCTTTGCTATATGACAACCTTGCCTTGAAGATGTCAACTGCAGAGTGCAGTCAGTATGATTTCTGGATTTAAAAAAAAAAGGATTAAAAAAAGTTACAACTATTCATCAATATTGCAACTCACATTTTAGCAGGGGAAACGAAAACGAAGCTCCAACTACCAGCTATATTACGTTCTGTGTGAGGATGGCTGGGCCTTCCTCACACCATGTTACTTAGAGGTTGGCAGGTTTTACTTTTTACACAGCAGATTTTTTTTTCTTAGATTGAAATACCAGGTTTGTGAGAGTTAATTAGCAATTGTCACTTCTGTTTAGCAAGCACACATTAAATTCTGCATCCAGGACTTGCATGACAATCTGAAGCCGTGACAACAAGGTCGTTGGATGCTGGCTGAATATGTACATGTTTTGAGTTTAAGTCCATGTAACAACTCTGTTCACACCTAGGTGAAAGCTGAACTATTTATTTCTCTTTCCATATAAGCAGCTGCTTATATGTTCATGTTTTAAAGTGCCTGCTTGCACTTTGTGTATATACTCTCTTTAGATGACGTGTATAAATAAAATGTATAGAATTTGACATTTTTGTCATCTATCAGAGTTGTTGTTGGGTTTTTTTTTGTTTTTTTTTTTGTTTTTTTGCTATGCTAAAAGTTTCTATTAAGACTGTAGTCATATATACTGTATGTAAAGAGATTAGTGCAATGTTAGCTTTCCTCTTAATGGGCCACTAGATGTCATAATAGGCTGTGAACTTATAGGCTGTTTAATTTACAAGCAATACATTGAATTTATCTGTTTATAAGAGGAACTACAGAGCTCCCAAATGGTTGTCAGGGAAGACAGATCAATACTTTTCACTTGTTTAATGACTTCATTGTTATCGATTCACTGCAGATTTGGTTATTTAATGGTTCTGAGCACCATGCAGCAGTCCTATGTGCGTGGGAAAATTGGTGTTGGCAGCTACAGTATGTCTACATGTTGTGAGACCTCAGCAAGCCATCCAGTTTTTTTTTTTATCTCAAGCGCCATTTTACCTTCCTCAGGAATTATCAGCGTACCCTGATGTATGTGAAAAACCCATCCTCTATTTATTGATTGCACCACGTTCCCATCTGTTTCATTTGTTATTGATCTTCGAGCTGAATAAGAGTTTGTTCTTAGTCAGCTGGCCTAGGGTAGCAAGTGTTTTCTATGAACATGTGACTCTGTACAATCTGTAGATTATCACTCTTATATTTTCTATCTCCCTTTTTGATTCTGTGCACACATTGGTCCAGGAAAGTATTCAGCATTTTTTTTCTGACATTCACTGTAATGCAGAACTGTTTGTGAGTTCGACTGACTGAAAGCACGCTGGATTGAACGCACTCGTAATCTCAAATGAAACTGTAACAGAGCACACAAATGGACTGAAGATGTGTAAATGTTTTAATACTTATGTAAATATTAAACACAAATAAATGTTTATTGATGAGCTGCCATTGTGTTTATTTCTAAGACAAGGGTTGACACGAAGTGGCATGTGCACGTTCAATAAATGCATGTTACAACAGCTGAAGCGCTGTGTAGGTTGTCAAGTGAAGCTAATGAGTTAGCATTTTGAGCACTGTACAGCACTCTACACTCTACTACACAGTACTCAGGGCTTCCATTATGAATGTGGGGGAAAGACAGCCTTAATATAAGTTACAATCTATGACAGTCTTCAATAATATTATAACAAAGATACTTAAATTATATCACAGCAAAAAAAAAACAAAATGGGAAAAAAAGACTGCATGGGATAAATTTCTTGAATAAAAATATACAATGACATGTTAAGACTTTTCAGTTATATTTGAAATACATGGCTTTTGTGTATAATACCCGACTAGTTATATATTTTACAGTGAATGACAGAGCTGATTATATCAAACAAAGTATTGCTGCAGCTTCAAAGTGAAGGTGTGGTAAGAGTTTTTAAAAACTGGCAGGAAAAACCAGACCATGAGTTTTGTTCAGGAAGGGCTCCAAGCTGTGAAAGTCCACAGAAAGCTTTTTTTTTTTTTTTTTTTTTTTTTTTTTTTTTTTGCTCAACAGTCCTAGCAGTTATGTCCCTCTGATCAAATTCATCTGCTCCAAACACAGTCTTTGTGGTTCTGTGATGAGTCTCCAGCCTCCAGAGGGGTCTATCTCTGAACCTCAGAGTGATGAATAATTCTCTGGAAGCTCGTCCAGAGGGATGACCGTGTACTCTGCTGCCTTCCCGTTCTCCCTGGGCTTGTCTTTGTGCATGAATGTCTCCATCTCTAGCTCCCTCTGCTGGTTTGATGGGACAGCTTTGGTCTCTAGCTGTGACACCTGGTTTGGGCCATTCCACCTGTAAAACAAGAAGGAGGGAGAATTTAATTTAATATATTTAATTTAACACTGAAAAAAATAATACAGTCAAAAATTGTGTTTTTTCTAATTATAAAATCTTACTTGTCTCTGGTAGCGATAGCAACGCAGAGCATCACCAGTGCTGCAACACCAACGATAAAACCAACGATAATGATCCAACCTGGAGATAAGAGAGGGTCGAGACATTGAGATGTACTGTCTTAAGCCAGAGATTTCATCACACAGACAGCTAGTTTATTAACACACACACACTTTTCCTGGGCTCACCTGGTGTATTGTGTTCTTTGTTTTGGAGTGACGCGTTTTCTTCAGCTTTCTCTTGACCTAAAGAAACACAAAAACACAGACTTAAAACATTTGTGATGACAATATAACTATTGGATATTAACCATTAATGAACAGGCTGGATGGATACTGCTACAATTTGTATTGTGTTTTCAGCAGCTTGACACTGACAGCTACTCTACATACCTTGATGAGGCTCTTTTGCAATACCAGCGAGTGAGGTGGCTGGTTGAATGATAGTTTCTGTTGAGGAACATAGAAGCACAGGCTTAAAATAAACATAGGCAAACAAAAAACACAATATGGCAGTGATTGAACAGGTATATGTTTGCTGTGAATAAATGGGCTTCTTGTACGACTTGTTTTGCTGTTTCGCCTCTTTCAGTAGTGGTTGATAGTGAAGATTTCTTTGATGTACCTTGTATTGATGGTGGCTTTTCATTTTCTACAGCGCGTGTGGTAAAATCAGCTGTTGTGGTCGATGATGCAGTGCTGGTTTCTGTGGAGGTAAAGATAAGCACAGGCTTAAAACAGGGTTTCTTCAGGTTATGACAAGTTATATTTACGTATGTTTTTTCTTTGATTTCAGATTTATTGTACTTCTTAACTGGAAAAATGCTGTTAGAAATATGATTCATACAAATTCCTCCCCAAGACACATTTAAAAGCAGGACTGAAGTTAAAGTCATGTGTTAATCCAATCGTTCAAAACATGTCAGGACCTTTTGAGGTGTAAACTTCTGATGATTTAAGTTTAGCCTTTTTAAGTATCTGTCTTGGAGGGTACAACTATGGATGGTGGTAATTTAGCTGTTTTGCCTTTTCAGGAGTGGTTGGCTTGACATTGAAAGCTCCTCTGACATACCGTCCGTCGATCCCGATCCTTCATTGTCTGCAAACAATCGTGGAACCATATGTCTGGTAACATCAGCTGTGGAGGGTGATGGTGCGGTGCTGGTTTCTGTGGAGGAACATGAAAACACTCACGCTTAGAATCTTTATGTAAAAACAGGAAACACAATGGTGGTTAAGGCTGAAACCTCCTCTGACATACCTTCAAATAGTCCTGATCCTTCGCTTTCTTCAAACAGCCCAGGAGTCTCATTTTCAATAAACTCATCTGTGGAGGTTGTTGGTGTGTCACTGGTTTCTGTGGTTGAGCCTGTAGCAGAATCCTGATCTGGCCCCTCTCCCTCTTCAGACTCTAAATCTGAACTGTGAGTGCTCTGGACATCTGAGCTAGAGACAGCAGGGTCAGTGGTCTGGGAGACCGAAGTGTGGTCTGGGGTGACACTTAATTGGGCTTCATCTGGCACTGATGAAGAAGTAGAGTAAGACTCAGGGCTTTGGGTGGTGGATGAATCTGAGCCCTGAGCATGTCTCATAACACGGGACCAGAAATCTATCGCAGACTCCACATTGTCCTCCCCCGCAGCACTCCCCTCGGGGGCAGAGAACAGCTGCTGGGTCGCATCAGTGGTTGTGTTTCTTTTGGTTGACTCAGTTGTGAGTGAAGTCTGAGTAGGGTTTTCAACTAGGAAGCCTTCCGTCATGGCATCTTGGAAAACAGTTTCCTCAGCTATGGTGGGGATCTGGGTCACATCTATGACAAAGACAGATGGAAAAGTCCCGAGATTAGCTTAAGTGTTTACCAACCAGCCTCGGCATGAGCAGAGAGGAAAGTTACTAAGCAAGAAATCACATAGGGTTTACGCACTTCGCCCCAAATTCTTGTAAATACTTGTGATGTGGTCTTCTTTGATGAGGTGTGGTGAGAAACAGTAATGATTAACTCGGATGACTAATCATCTCTATGTGTGTGGACAAAAGAGAGGCTGTCCCAATAAAGCATCCGTTTTGTTAAGAGCAAACCTTACTTTGACACACCCATTTCACCTGAGTAAACCATGACTGGTTTGTTTAGGTTGGAAGGAAGCCATTGTCAGGGTTTCATGTCATCAAAGACGAGGAAGTAAGAGGACACATTAGGCAATGAACTTGTAATGACTGGAAAAATCAATTGTTTGGGGTGTTTTGGGCTCATTATATATATTATATTATATATTTCTAATGACCTTCACAATCATTGTTACATCGTGAACTGTCATATTCATAATAATCATCATAATCAGTGGTAAAATGTAATTATCTATCTTCATAGTTCTACTGCATATTATTGTACTACTAGATTTCTGACAGTTACGGCCACAAGTTATGTTTCAGAATAAGATTTCATATTTGAAATAATATACATTTTTAAAGAACCAGTGGTTTCCAAAACTTTTACTGCTTACAAAAAAAGTAAGTTCAGACATCTAGGAGTTGTTTGGTGTTAAATCAAAGAAAGACTTAACAACTCAGATGGTTTCTTTTAAATTACCGCTGGAGGGCCAAAGAGTAAAAAAAATAATAAAATAAAATATTTCAAAAACAAGACAAGATGTTCCTGATAATACTAACGTATTTTTACTTTCACTTCGTATGTAAGGATTTTTTTGATAATAATACTTTCTTAATACTAATGCTAAATATGAATTGGTCCATCTTACAACTATTTCCTCCACTGACCATAATAAGCCGTTTACTGATCTGAAATCTCAGTCATCATTCGAAAAAAAAAAAAAAAAAAAACCTTAACCTTAATTAAATAAAACAGGCCTGTGTCAGGCTACACAGCTCCACTCTCCATTTCTGCCCAGTCATGCTCAGCTTCAATGATCCCTATGAAGTTACCGGTTTGCTCAAAGTTTTGTAACAGCTCTCTGCTGATCTTTGGTTTCACCTCATTCAAGTCATACGCATTAATGCACCTCCTGGAGCAGATCAGAACATTTCACAAAGACCTCTGTGTGTAATCTGGAAGGTGCCAGTGAAACCTGTGCTCTTACAATGAAATCCTACTCTTACAGCGAGAGTTAGGCCTGAAACATAAAGAGCATCTTAGGTGGCGGGCAGCGAAAGTGCTGACTCACAGGTTGAGAAAAAGGACACCCTGGGAACCACACTGAAATGGTCTGTACAGAAGAATTCTGTATTTGTCAGCTCACAAAACACATAACTATGGCTCCCAGAGTCCTGACATAGAAGAATGTCACTGTGCCAAAGAATCTCATTGAGCATCAGTAATTATGGGATGTGAGGGGAAAAAACACATCCATCTGGATGTAGACCTTAATTTTACTGTTTCTCAAAGACAAACTCGCCTCGTTAATAAAACCATACATATACACAGGATATAACTAACACTATAAAGTATAGATTTGACTGATAAAACAGATAAATGATAAAAATGATAAAATGTCTTGAACTTACTACTAACGGGTGTCGTGTGGACAATGGTGAAGATTCCAAGAAAAACTCCCAGAAATAGGTTCTCCATCTTCATACCAGAGACGAGTGATACGGCCATGGACCGAAGATAATTGTTAGGCAGCTGGAATTATTTGACACCCCGAGCTGATAATTTGAGGCAGATGAATCACTGCCATGCCTTTTATACACAGCAGCAGGTAGGTGTTGCGTCAATACAACAAGGGCTGGCCACACACACTACATACGCAGGAGGGCTGGTGCGCTGGAGAACACGCCCTCTTCCTCACACACCCTCTTCCTCGCACACTTTCTCACGGTGTGTGGTAAACAATTTGTTTACTGTTACAATACCATGGTTGCCATCCATTATAATACAAAACAACAACTACAAACAAAATAATATATGACTCTGATTCAGCAGCCACTTTTTCAAGGACTTGACTTTAAGTGGAAGTTATACAGTTTCTAGTAAGAAAATAAAAAAAAAGTAAGTAAAATAAAATAATTTAAAATTTTATGATATGATATAAAATATGTAATATCAAAAACTGATGTCTAATAGTCCTAAAAGAGTGACAGGTTCATAATAAAACAATAAAAAAGTACATAAGTGAGTGAGTCTGTGTATTTTATAGACAAAAAGTGTATATCTAAAGCAACAAATACATATGAAGACCTACCTGATCTGATAAGGAGGACAACGAACCACCAACATAAACAATAAAGGTAGAGAACTAGTAATAAGATTTTAAAAAGTGTGTAATTACCAATATTTAGGCATTTTGGTGAGGTGGGGTGATTTATGACATAACAGAGTTAAATAGAAGAGTGTCATTTCCTGTACAGAGAGTGAGATGTAAGATTACAGGTCTTCACATCAGGAAAGTCAAAGGGTAAGAAACATTCAAAACAAATGCAACAAACCATCAATCAGTACGTTGTTATTTAAGTAAGTTCAACCAGAGGTTAAAGTATAAGAAGGACAAAGTGAAAGTACTGTGGACACTGTGGGAAACTGCTTTCCCAGAAGTGTAGAATTTGTTGGCTGACTGAGGAGAATACCTGAGAAACAGGTCGAGATCTCAGTGAGAGATGTGATGAATTATGAGTGGCTGTGGAGACACATGAAACAACACATACTTTCTCATTAGTGCTTCCTTATCGCTCTGTCTTCCATCAGCCTGGGATCTCAATAAAAATAATAACCTCTTCTTTTTTTTTTCCATTTGGTCTTGTTCCAAAATCTCAGTGCGCAACTTTGGACAGGACCAGAGAGAAACTCGTCTCAGTATCATCTTCCTGCAGGCAGTGTGTGTTGTGTATAATGACTGTTGTCGTGCGCTGGCATCTGACGGAAATTGATGCGTCACTGAAGAGCTCCGGCCCCGGGCTCTTCTGGCACGTTCACGACTACGACATTTGCCATGAATTACTCAGCCCTGTGTGGGTGAGTGCTTGTCCAGACTTGCTCTCCACACCTAACAAACGTTTGAGGCTGTTACTGTTAAGAATGAAACATCGCCGTATCTGTAGCTGTGATGCGTAACACGTTTAACCTAAAGGCTCAAGCCCAAATCTTGCTTTCACAAGTGCTGTTGTCAGCTTGCTCTGACGCTGCTCGTGACTCAAAGCATTCAAATGATCTCCACTGCTTGATTACCTGGTAAGTGTGTGGATAGAGTCTACATGGAATAAGTTGAATCATGAGGCTGACTGTGGGAAAGTAAATGTCATTTTTGATTAAAATATTTTTGTTTCTGTCAATATACATCCAGTGTACTGAGATGTGAAGACATGTGCTTTTTGTTCTGGAAATAGTTGTCAGTATTTTGGTGCAGTAAGACATCATCAGCAGTCTGGGGAGACTGCTGAGATGTAACTATGGAGGCTAACTGGCCATGGGTTTCATCATCTTGCAAACTTCAATGGCTTTTCACCTAACATGAGGGTGAATCAGTAATGACTGAATTCTCATTTTGGCTTGAGCTGTTGCTTTACATTTTAAGATGTTTGGAGTAAGATTATTATTATTATTATTATTACAAAAGCAGTGACTATATTGGCCCTGCTGCTGTGAGGTTTTTCTTCAAAAGTTCAAGTGCATTCAAATGTTGAGAGGCCTGAATTAAAAAAAAAACAAACAAAAAAAAAAAAACAGGGCCTGAACACGAGCAGCGCAGCCAACTTCCTCATGAAATTTAACAGGATGAACTTTGATGTTCATATTTTTTCCCAAAGAGCTTCCTTAAAAAACACACACACACACAAGTGAGCCCACACACCCACACCCATGTCAGTATTACCAGATTTTTAAACTTTAAATCACAACACTGTACTTTCTCTACTCCACTGTATCATGCAATGTACAAATGGATAAACTGTAGCAAAGCAGCCAAGCACAAGGTCTTTCAAGGGCAGGTCCTCTGGGCATGTGCAGGCCAATTAGCAGCCACTCTCACAGACTCTCTCCCTCTTCTTCACTGTTACTGTGTGTTTCATGGCAACCGCTGTTGTTACCATCTCCAAAATCCCAAGGCAACTGAGCTCAGTGACCTGTGCACTTCGACTGTCACATCTATTACCACCATGAATAACCAAGAGCAACTAATCATGGCCTTTATCACTTCTATTCTACCATGGATGAATATCCACTTCAGTTTGCACATGTCTGCATTAAACTTGTGAAAACACATGTGACCAGTGTTTGTTGCTGCCTCTCACCTCACGTGAACTTCTGGGGAATAAATACTGGATTTTTTACAGTGGGATATGAAAAGGATTTATAAAACCGAACGCAGGGGGAAATAAAATCGTGTTTCAACTGAAACTGTAATATCACATTCACTGAAGGCTCACCCAAATCACTCTAAATATGTTTGCCATATATTTCTACATCATGACCCAAAGTAGTTTAAACTAACCCAAGCTGCTGAAGCATGGCAGTATGACAGAGTTCAGTAGATGTACTGAAAAGAGGAGGATATTGGCCCGCACCATTTAAAAGCAGTCTACATTTTTTTTTATCAGTCACATAAATAGAGGCTTTCCAAATGTCTAATTTAAGTTCCTCCCCTCAGCCACCTTTCCTCTGCAGCCAAACTCAATGGTTTTTGTCTGAAATCTGTTCCTGGGTAAAAGGTGATGACTCACTACCCACTGAACTGAATTCCAGGACATAGAAGGAAAGAACATTAAGACTCTGCTACAAATAGCTGTCAAAAAAAAAAAAATCCATACATTTTGCTTCTTCAGGTTCTTCAGTGGACTTGTCATCACTTGAGTATATCACTCTATAATTTCAAAAATGTGGTAGGATACTGTTCTCTCTTGCAATATAACATGGGTCCACAAAACAAAGACAGTGATTTACTAGATCACTTACAGTAAACTACACTTTTGTATTTTCTAGTAAGGTGCTGTAGTTTGGATTAGGCAGAACAAGTTGTGATGCATCTGTTTACCAGTCGCCATTAATGTTAAACAAAAGAAGAGGACAAAGAAGAGGGAGGACAAGTAAAGTTCAGTGATCAGCCTTGGTGGAGAGAGGCCACTCCGTTGCAGTAAGTTCAAAAGTACAAATTAAACGTCCTAACGCTAACGTTACTCTGAATGATGTTAGTTAGCCTGAGCTGTTCAGACAGTCACAAACACTCCCTGCTGACCAACCTTAGCCAACATTATGCAACTGTTAATGTCATGTAGCAGATTAATATGGATAGACACCACTTGTGAATTTCACCAAAACATTATTCTTTTATTAAAATGTCATTTTTTGTTGAGTGAATAATAGTTTATAATAATGATGATAATAATGATATTAATTTGATTCAATACCAGTGTGGAAGCCTTGACTACGTTAGATGTATATTAAAATGCCCAGTAAAATATTTTAAAAACATTGAACAGTACAAAACTAACATATGGGAAATTTATTATTAACTGTATAGTTTCAAAAATGCGATAGGATACTGTTCTCTCATACAATGCATCATGGGCCCACAAAACAAAAACTAAAAAAAATTACTAGATTATTTACAGTAAACTACACTTACGCATTTTCTAGTAAAGTACCGTAGTTTGGATTAGGTGGGACAAGTGAAGCTGTGTTAGAAAGATGAGTGCTAAAATATTTCGGTATAGGTATTTCGGTGATGTGCAGTATACTTATTAGAAAGTGATTAGAGGACTTATTCTTTGTTAGGCAGTAGAACTTCCTAAAAAAGAAAAGAAAGAAAAAATAAGAAACAAATTGCATTTTATGCTGATACTGCAGTGTAAACCCCTTCCTCAAAGGTAAGCATTTGATCAATATAGGAGAACCATTGTCAGGGTTCCCTCGGGTCTTTGAAATCCTTGAAAGTTTGAGAGACTTTGTGGCAGAAGTATTAAGGTATTGAAAGTTTTTTTGAATAAAAGTAACTAGATATGGGTTATTGTAAAGTGACTGAATCTTTGTATGATAATTTGTGTAAGAATATAAATGAAGTGGTGCGGCTGAATCTATACGTTGCTTTATACATCTGTTTGTCTGGTTGTTTGTAGCATCAGGAGGCAGGAAGCGACATTCCAAGGAAGGGAGTGTGTACCAGGCTCCAAGAGAGCCCAGGCAAGAGAGAGGAACCTTGAGGCTGGCCATGACCCTCCAGTGCTGGGCTGTCTTACCAGAGATTTGTAAGGTTTTGTGTAAGGAAGAATATAAATTGGAAATGCTAATGATATTTTTTACTGGCACATGTGTGTGTCTGTTTGTTTGTCTGGCTGTTTGTAGCATGAGGAGGCAGTAAGTGACCTTCCAGAGAAGCGGGCACGTACCAGGCTCCAGATAAATCCTGGCAGGAGAGAAGAACCGTTAGACTGTCCAGGAGCCGCTGGCACTGGGCACTGGGCTGTCTAACCAGAGCATCAGATTCTGGTAAATTCAAATGTACAAATCTAACGTCTTGTTTAAAGCTGACCTGATTTCACATTTGAAAATGTGTATTTTACCAGCCTTTGGCAGGCGAACCACAAAGTTGATTTTTAAACACATCTTCTCCATCTAACTCTCTCCTTCATTTACATCAGAACAGAAAGACACTCTCCACTGAAGTCCTTCCAGCATCCCGCTGATCAGCCCCCATCACCAAACGAAGCTCTGTGGTCTGTGGCCTCCCTCTTGCCCCATTGTTAAAAGTATTTTTCAACCCTTCCTGGGAATTTTGTTATAGCAGAGGTGCCCATATTCTTTAAAGTAAGATTTTTTTTTTAAAAAATGTTCGTATTGTACGTGTTTAGAGGAATGTTGGGTTTAAGAGTTGTAAATTTGGTACATGGCATAAAATTTGTTTCAGCCTTGAACTCTTTGAAAAGTGTTCGTGTTTCAAACGTTTGTAAGCACTCGTAAGAATCTGTTCATATTGTATGAAACTATGTATTTTATTGTTGTACTGAATTTATTGCACTGAAATAGTACAACTATGAATTTTATACTTATACCACTGCAGTTCAATAATAATAAGTTTAATAATATACATCAATATTTTCAGTAATACATTTCTTACTGCAAAACTGTATAACTGTTAGGATACTGTAAGGACTTAGATATACAGTAACTTTCTGGCAGTACTATTACCTGCTTAATACTGTAGCAGCTGTTTACAGTAACTTACTGGCAGCATTGTTGCCTGTTTAATAATGTAGCAGCCATTTACAGTAACTACTATAACAGTAGTTTGCAATATCAAGCAGGCAACGGTGCTGCCAGTATGTTATTGTAAAACAGCAAGAAAAAGGCTAATAAAAAAGGCAGCTGCAGACTGCAAAATGAATTGACGTTATAGTGAGCTAACACTTAAGATAACATGGCTATGACAGTTCATAAACAAACCACTAATTCAAAATGAGCTTAATTGTATGATATTCACTCTTATATTTGTTTACTCCTGCTTTGACATGTGAACCTCTGAGCTTAACTTGTGTTGCGTGACAGCAAAATGTGGGAAAACAGTTGTACGTGCGATGCAGGTGACAGTGATTGTATTGAATCAAAGTGACATTCATCAGAAATAGTATAAATAGTTGGCATGCATAAAACAAGAGGGGACATGTACAGTATCACAGTGTGCAACCACAAATAAAGCTGAGGTTTGATCGCATTATAATACATGTTGAAAGACCGGGAAATTCATGTGATTTAGTATTGTTTACCATGGTGTTAGTGGGTCACATGTGGCCAGCAATTACAACTATCGTCTACTGATTGAAAAATCTCACTGTGACACACCCAGGGTTTGTGTGTCTGTGTAGCTCACTGTTAAAGAAATAAAGAGAAAAAGCTGATCTCTCCTCCCCCAAGCTGATTTGGCAGGATTAATAATGCACCACAAAATCTGACATGGTAAAACCGGAAACGAAACGTGGCAGGTATTTATTCTGAAACGTGCCACTCCTTTTCAGTTCTAGGTTAATTATGCCTCGAAGGTTTAAGTCGGAATGATATCCATTATGGACCTGTTGAGACATTTCACAAAACTTTTTTTTCTTTTTGGGGAACTATTGACATCTGAGAACTGCTTCATCATCTAATGTAAACTGTCAAATGTCAAACACAAGGTCTATGTTAATGAAAGAAAATCAAAATGCTGTGCCATGCATGTCATGTTATGGTTTGTTCAGTGTAAAAATGGTACACTATGCCCTGCAGTGTCTACAATGTTGATAATCTAATTCTGCCCTCGTTGGATTTTGATGAAATCCAAAAACACAGATTAATGACAAATGTTACCATCAGACATCATGTTCAGTTTTGTCACATACTCAGTTGTCTGAAATGATTATTAGTTTGCAAAAAGAAACCTAAGTTCAGGTTACCAAACTTCATTCTTTGCCTCATTGAGAGATGCCTCCAGTTGTGGAGAACATCAATAACTATCTCTTGTCTCTGTCACACCTTTGGTTCTACTGAAGTTAGCATGCTAACCAGCTAGCCCTGTTGTATTTCATTATTTCTGATAGCAACACTTTTGGCCTTTGTTAACTGACAATCAACACCACCCACTTCTGGCAAGACACCACATGCAGTGTCAGATAAAATGTAGCCTACAGAAACTTCCATTAATGTCTATAAAACATGTTACAGCATATTAGTTGTTGCAATATTTGACTCTGAACACCTAATGTTCCATTCCCTTTATGAAAAGTCATGAAAAATCATGAGAATCATTGCCTGAGCAACGAGTGACCTGCTGCTGCCACTCAATGAAAAGTCAAAGGATGTTACCGGACAGTATCATTGTGAATCAAAGAAAGAGAGTTTGGCTTGTAGAATAATATTGAGACATTGGAAATCGTCTAGTCCTTGATGTGTTAAGGAATAGACTGAACTGATGGAAAAAATAGCTTCATTTGGAAGAGTTACATACAGGGTAATGGGAAGAGAAGATACTTTTCAACCAATATGGGGTTCATTTCTGTCTTTAGTGGATGGAAAATCTGATCAAATCTGTATTGACATAGGTAATGAATTTTACTATGTATTGGTGGACTTACAGTAGATGTAACTGCTACTGTATATGTATTGCACGTCTAATATTTGTTTAGTGGGTTTTTTATGTTTATTGTTATTTTTTTATATATATATATATATTGTCCTGTTAACTTGAAGCTGCAATTAAAGGTAGGGTTGGAGATCTATTTCTGGAGCATTTTTACTGAATTGCTTGAAATCCTCTTCACACTCCGAATGCAACCAATTAATTGAATGCTTTTTCACAAAAATGGAAAAAGTCAGTCACCTGTGGGACGTACAATCCTTGAAAAAAAACCATCCAATCATCTTGAACGCCATGTTCAAGTCAATTGGATCATGATGTGTCAATCAAAGTGCCAACTCTGTCCCTTCCACCCTCCTCTGCGCGTATCGCTCTTCAGGCACTACTTGTGTGTGTGATTAGAGTCTTCAACAAGTTATGATGGAAAAGACAACGCCAGTAATCCAGTGTACCACAGTGAAGCTGGATGCTGGATGTCTTTTTATGACGTTTGGTGTTTTCTTTTACGTGAATGAGCCATGAGAAAAAGCTGGCGGAAAGTTAGCGATGCTGTGCAGTGAAGCCCCGCTACACGCAACAGTATTGCCGAAAGCTGCATCGCTCTTGTTAGGATTATGTTGGCTCACTCTGCAGATGTATTGCCTTCGCCGAGCGACCTGATGCAGATCGATCCTGCGCTCTGGAGTTGTGGCTTCGGAGCAAAGTCTGAGGAAAGGGGCTTGGATTTCTGACTTGTGTATTCTCAAAATGTTGCCTGCTCGAACTGTTTTTCCAGGATCTCCAGTCCTGTGGCTGTGTGCAGCATGGATTGATCTAAGGGGATAAGGTTGATATTTGCAGACTGATATTCTGCTTCTATTAGTTTGTCCTTGTTTTGTCTTTTTTGTTTAAAAAAATGACAGTAAATATATCATCTTTTTGATTTGGAGTGATGTGATGATGTCCTGTCAAAATATATATATATATATATAAAAGAGAGACATTGCAGGCCTGTTGTGGCTCATTTTCAGCAACCCTACTTCTTCAGTTTTTGTGCCACTAGTACATTTGGAGAATTCAATGACACTTGACTCTGACTCTGATGAGCACCGTGATGAGAGGCAGAGCCTCACTGACATCTGCCAGACTGAAGATTGGCCAAAATGGGTTCTTCCGCAGATTATTCAGGGTTATCTGCAGTTTCCCTTCTCCGTGCAGAGAAGCATTTGGAGTCTTCTCAACAGGAAACAAAGTCAAGCTGTGATGGTGAGTGGCTGTATGGAGCAATTGTGGACTGTTCCAGGCAGGGGCGTAGAATTGGGTAGGGACAGTAGGGGAACGTCCATGCCAATATCCAACCACTACTGTGTAGTCCCTATCAATACAATCGCTGTCCATAGTGTTTAATGACTATAGCACACAAAGGGTTAACAGTCAGTCTCTGCTAGAAGTCCCGCCTCTTATCTAAATATCGCTCTCTGATTGGCTCTGCCGGTTTCTCGATAACGTACATGTGATTGGCCGTCCCCGCGGTCACTCCATCTGCTTGTAATAGCTATCTGTAACCTGCTAGTTGGCCAGGACAGGAGGCCACAGTGAATGCTTCTGCAACCGTGAGTGTAAGTTGTCAACATGTTGGGCATTTGTTCTGCCTGGGTCACATCAGCTAGACAGATTTTAATATCAGTGATGCCATTTGCATTAACATTTCTGTCTGTTTGAGTGCGTGCGTGCTTGGTAATTAGGATGTCAAAAATGTCAAAGAAAATGAAAATGGACAGAAGACACTTCTTTAGAAGTCAAAATGTAAATTACTTCAAGGGTATATATAACTGTAGAGCCTCAACAACACAGATATTGAATAAAAGTTCATATTTAATGCCAAAGAGATACGCTTTTTTAGTTATTTTTACTTATTATTTGCATGTATTCTTTGAGTGGAAGGGAGCAACTGTTTAAAAATACAATAAAACCTCAGATTCCAGATGCTCATGTGATTTTATACAGAGATATTTTTGGGGAATAAATTACATGTAATAATTGTGTGAAACTAAAAGTGTTTTTTCCTCAGGCAGTAAGTGTACCATCAAACTCTATGATCATTGCATCCCTAATGTATCTGTTCATATGTCATGCATCAACATATTTTTGTCAGGTGACAACACAGTAGAGAGGCAGGAGGAGGTAGAGGAGGAGAGGCAGAAGAAGGTAGAGGAGGAGGGGCCGGAGGAGGTAGAGGAGGAGAGGCCGGAGGAGGTAGAGGAGGAGAGGCCGGAGAAGGTAGAGGAGGAGGGGCCGGAGGAGGAGAGGAGGAGAGGCTGGAGGAGGTAGAGGAGGAGAGGCAGGAGGAGGTAGAGGGGGAGAGGCAGGAGGAGGTAGAGGGGGAGAGGCTGGAGTATATGAAGGAGGAGAGGCTGGAGGAGATGGAAGAGGAGAGGCTGGAAATTCCATAGGTGAAGTTAAACAATGACAGATATGCTAGTCATGTTGATGCACAGTTGCACTACAGCCAGAGTAAAGATGAGAACTCTTCTAAGTTGCCTCCTTGTCTTTCGTTAGTTGCTTTAACCTATAACATTACAGAATGCATTCAATTCTTGTATTCTCTTTAGATATTCAGATATGTATTATACACGTGAAACTACAGATTTTTTTTCATTATGATTGTTTGCTTGTTTGTTTGATCAGCTCTACATGATGTGAAATTATGATTGCAAATGCAAAAGAACATCAACTTTCAGTGCTGTCTTGTAGCACTTTTAAGTCCCCACCAATGTCGAAATCAAACCTACTCCCTTGGTTCCAGGTAGGGATCCCTCAAGCTAACACAGAGAGTATTCATACTAGATGCAATACATTTGTTATGAGATTAACCTCTTTTGCGTTTGAGCCTTCGTTGGAATCAAACTGCATATCTGATTTTTGTGTTTGTATATGCTCATATGACCACAGGGATATTGCCTTGGGCATGTTTAATGTTTACTATAACAGTATATCCTGTGTAATGTTTGTTGTCCAGCTGCTGCCTGGTGCATGCTAGGATATCTTTGTTTAGCTGTGTATCTTGTCTTTGCATAAATGTGTAGTCTGTGTTACAGTTGTTGCAGTCTGATGATGCAGTCTGGGAACAGAGTTTTAACAAGTCAATGAGCAGAGATGCAAAATGTTGATGAAATGTACGATGTTAGATCTGATGGCATTACTGTGATCTGAGTTTTAAAATTTGATCAAGGCAGACTGATATGAAATACTTGAAAATGAAATAGGTCAAAACACATAAGTAAATAGAGTTTAAATGGTGAACACTGAAGAGACTATGGGAGAGTAAGATAAAAGGCCAGAATGAAAGAGATTCAACTTGTGCTTTTACACAGTAGCAGCACAAAGAAATTCAGTTTATCATCTAACCAAGTACAGTGCATATGTATGCAGGGAGGTGTCTGCAGCATGACAACACTCCCCACCCCCATCCAGAGTCATAAAGAGCTATATTACTCCCAAAGAGAACTGATCGCAGCATTACAGAGTCAGTGTGGGATCACATGAGGAGACAGGGGATACTGAGAGACTACAGGATACAGGAGAGCTGTGGCTGTTTCTCCAAGACACTTACGAAAACCTACCTGCAAAGTACTTGAAAATTTGTCTGTAGGTGTGCTGACTGAGGAGAACAGGTGCTGTTTCAAACAGAACATTTTGCATGTTAATGCACTTCCTGTACCCTTCACCTAATAGAACTACATGACATGCATTATGTTACAATTCAATTTTACTGCATTTACATATGGTTACAACTAGTTCCTTTTCAGGTGAATAATCAGCACACAAACCCTGGTATTACATGTTACATTTTCTTTTTATGTTGAGTGATTGTTTGAGTGGAGGAACTTGGGGATTTCTACTAAGGTTAAGATGATAATTTAATTCAATGGTGTAATTTAGTAATTACCCAGTCTGGAATCAACAAAGTAGGCCTACATCTTAATCTATTGGATGGTCCCCCTCCCTTAATGTCCAGAAATTACTAGTATGTTATACATTCCTATTTCACTGTAAATGATATGCCAGTATTGTAGGCTATGTACAGTCTGGGCTAAACCATAAATAGCTTATGTCAAATTCTGTATCCACGTGGAAATGCAACTGCCATTCCACTTTAACTTTATCTTAACCTTATATCTAACCTAATGGACGCCCTCTCAGGTGTTTAACCTGACCCCCACCAAACCGATCCTTTTTCTTCTGCGCATAATTACAGCCTGACCTCCCCCACACCGCGCTGGGGGTGTTCCAGGGGTCTTTAAAAGAAGGGGTTAGAGCAAACTTCACACAACACGCCGGTATCCTGTATGCGCGTCGCGTCTTGATGACGTCGGGTTAGCAGCAGTTGCGTTTGCTGTTGTGACTTCGTTTACTTCCACCACAGTCTGACTTTACTACGCAAGTGAGGTAAGAAGTCGTGTTTTTGTTTCACATTATGCTGCTTTTACTAGAACATATCAAACTGCATTAGTCGCGCCGCAACGTGCATTACATTGCAAACAAGAGTGATCTGTTTTCAAAGTTACTGCAACTGCTGCCAGAGCTGAGGCTACGTTAGCATTAGCTAGCTACACAGGGATTCATAGGTTTTTTTATAATATTTTACCAGGCAACCGCTCAAACCATTATGTTTCAAAATGGACACAACAGAAACATTAACAAGTGATGACTACGCAAATGTAATATTATTTCGGGTAACAACTTACTCGAGTATAACGTGAGTCTTGTGACTTAATTGGATAGTAAACAAAACATTTAAGCATATGTTCTGCCTCTGTCAACGACACAGGCTTAATATATTAATTTCCCACATGACACATTTCAATTGGGTCCACTTCTTGTGCGTGTAGGCTGCAGATAACTTTAAGTTGTATTAAATAATCTGCCTGTTAGTTTGACAAGTAGTCAGTTAATTAAAATGTCAGTAAGTATTTCATAAATATGACTTTACATGTTATCATACTCAGGCATTACACAAACAAATATATTATTAGATGTCTTGCTTTGTTTGATTACAGTCCAAAAATGTGCACACTATAAAGTAAGTCTCACAAATGTTTTGTTTTAACTTGAAAATGACTGACTACATGTCATACAATTCTTACATCACATTAATGTTTTTGGCTTTGGGAGGCTGGTGTCTTACACAGATAGTGTAACACACCACTAAGTGCTATTAATGTGTCTGAAGGAATTTAGTTGAGAAATTGAATAGTTAATTGCTAGAACTATTTTAATGATCTATTAAAAACGTGTCAGTTTTCAAGCAAAAATGGTGAAAAAATGTCAAATATTTTCAGATTTCACCCTCTCCAGTTAGAGGTTTTCCAGCATGTCTTTGTCACATCATTGTAAACTGAATGTTTTGACATTCGAAGACATTACATTTGACTATACAAAGCTGTGTTTGACTTTTTTTTTTTGTTATATTATTGATCTCCTTCAGTCAAACAATATATACTTTTTAAAAATAACTTTCCAGTCAATCTTGTTTCACAAATTTTGGTTAACTGTAAATGTTATGGGTAATTTGACAAAAATGTGCGATTGCGATTATGGTGGACAATATTGTGATTACGATATTGTAAACAAATGGTGTCATGAGTCTACTTGCTTGATTATCAAGGACAACACGGAGAATAACATAAATTTGTCGTATATTTCTCAACTCAAAACATGTTCATTTTAAGTAAGATTAGAAAAACAAAACCGAAGGTTTTTACAGTACTGTTTTCCAAATAACTTAATATTTAAAATAAATCAATAAAAGTACTTTCTGTGCAGATCATTTCCCAAAACCCCATCCTTGTTAACTCAGTATTTCCCTCCCAGTTTATTTTGGGGGTTCTTTTTATTAAATAAAACAAACTTAACTTTTTGTACAATTTCATAGTCTAATACGTTGCTATAATTTCATTACATTTACTTCAATGCATTTCTCTCCTTTGAGACGGGAGGGGCTGCCCCCTCCCTCTTCTCTCACAGCACACACAGGTGCTGCACTCACACCGGTAACACAGACACACCCACCCACACTAGACAACAGATGAAAAGAGAAGAGACGACTGATGAGTGTTGCCGTTACGGTAAAAATAGAAAACCAAACAAAAACATCCACCTCGACACACACCGTACGTGTCCAGGTGGAAAGCACAGTTAGCTCCATGTAGCGCTCTTATTCGGGCCCAAACGCTCTGTAATCATGGTAATGTGGGGAGAGGGTCCTGCCAGGAGGATACGGACTGCTTCCTGCTGTATGCCCGGTAGTCACGTGACCATACCACGTGACTACCAAACACAGCCGGTTTGGAAACGTTGCACACGTTACTGGACTTCACACACCACAGGAAAGACAGTCCCGTTCACAGGCGCACACACGTATCATGCACTTTTACATTTACATGAAATCGCAAATCGCAGCCTTTTGTGCAGTTACATAATCACACAGCGTGACACCACGATTGGGACTGCGATTAGGTTGATCGTGCAGCTCGAATGCATATCTGTGACTTGCTGCTGTGGTTCACTCTGAACCATTAGTAATTTAATGTAAGATTTATAGCTTCAGTTATTTCCCACGACTTCATGGCTTGACATAAAATAGACTACCACAAAGTTAAAACCAAGTCATGTATTTTGATTTGACTGTTTATTAGAATCAGGGCAGTGTCTTATGTAATCACTGATGTGTTTTGCAAGTTTGCTCTGGATGGTTTCATTCCAACCTCAACCGATGATTTCACTGATAAACACTGTTTGACGTGATGCAGCCAACTGTGTCTTAGATGATACAGGTGGGTGCTGACGTGCAGTGTTTCCAGAGCGGCTACAACAGAAATATTCCAGAAAACAAGCTTCAGGAGCACTGTACGAGACGTGACACTGCGAACACGATCAACGAGCACAAGCCAAAAAAAAGAAGCTTTTCGTTAGAATGATGTGAAATAGAAAAAGAAATGTGCGCTATCATAGTGTATTTTAATGTAAAGTGTATCATTTGAAAGAGATTTGTTGAGCTATAATTAGAATTATGTTCAGCTTTTCAGTTTTCCTGAGTTGAATTGAGGATCATTCATCTAATCAGTGGTGCCAGTTGTACCATTTAAGTTTGTTATGTTGGCTTTTATTTCTAACCCAAAACCCGAGGACTGCAGCAGAAGAGCTCTGTGATATGCATACAACTTGGCACAGAGACCCACTTATTGAAATGAAAAGACTTTCCTCTTTCTTTGAAATCAGAAATTTGCATACTCAGTCTTTAATGACATATGATTGCTAACTGAAGGTATGTGTGCTGACTTGTAGAGCATTTCTAAAGTGTCTACAGCAGAGCTTATTAGTAAGAAACCTTCTCTGGTTGTATTACAAAACATGGTAAAATACCCAGAACTGTGGCCACCAAAATGTATTTTAAATATTCATAATGACACATTTTACCTTATCATGTAGTTCTTTGTATTATTATTTTTATGGATTTATGCAACTCTAAATTATTTTTACCAATTAATCTGCTCTTTTCTTGATTTACCACTTAAAATGTTAATAATGGTGACAGTTGCCAGTTAGTTTAAGTTCTACAAATTTCAAGTGTTTGAGCCGGTCAGTAACCCAAAAGCTAAAAGTGTTGTGTTTAAAACAGAGAAGTAGAAAGAATAAAGAATTAGAAACATGACAAAATAGTGCCTGTCAGTATGAAAGGGGGAAAATGAGGCACAGTACTCATTGTGACATGCATTTCCTTTATATGAATACACTTATAGCTTTTGTCTTCAAAATGAAACCACTGAGAATTTTTTTTTTCACCATCAAATGAAATGGATGCAAGTATAAGCTAATGTATATTTTTACGTATATTTGTATATTTTATGTACGTGAAAGCTTAGAATATAGAAGCGTTTAATGAATAACTCCCAGGTACAAAAGGACGCTATTATAAGGTCTCTTCTTTCCTTCATCTCCTGATATTTAGTAGGTGTTGTCAGGATGAAAATGACAGCGAGTGGCACTTGATTGTCAGTTGTAGAAACGTTCTGCATTTAAGTAATCCACCCCCCTGTGGTTTTACATTCACTTCAGGGGATTTTAGCCACACAGCTTGCAGGCATCTCATCATTACATAACATTAGCCCATTCTCCTCTAACAAACAAGTTAGTATTTACTGTAAGCTCACAAAAGCTAACTAAGGGTGTTTACCTGTCAACACTGCAAGGAGGATTCAGTTTTAACTGTATTTGTACAGTGTCCCACAGCACACCCCATCTCCTAAAACTGCTGATAGGCAGTCACACATAAATATACAGTCAGTGCTGGTGCCTGTGCTTTTTTTTTTTTATTGGGGCATTTTAAAACTTCTCTGGTAAGTTTAATTTGTTTGAACAGACACGTTAATTGCAACAAAACGAAAAGCATTTCCATTTAACAGTCAGATAATAGTATGTACGCCTTTTTATTTAATGGTACAATAGAAAAAATTCTCAACGGAAACTTGGCTTCTCGCTAACCGAAGTGTGGGAGGAGAAGGAAGAAAGGGAATTAGTGAGAACTGGAGATATCAGTTCTGACTTATTCTTCCCTGTGGTATTTCATCAGTGTCTGATTCCAGGCGGGAATAAATCAAAACGAGGAAGTAAGACACTCAGCAGAATGCCGTTTCATTGTTACTTAAGAGCGCTAAGCCCGTCTCATGTGACACCCGACTCTTTTTTTTCACTGCAAACGTTTCCCAGATATCTACTCTTGGCATGGTGAATTGTTATTAAGTATAATGAATGTTTTTCTCACAGGAAGATGTCAGCGTTGTGTGGCACCAGCAATGGCTTCCAAGATGAAGGTCAAGAGGTTGCAGAGAAACAGGCAAGCACGACATGCATATGAAGCGATGCCATTGAAGCACGCCCGCATCTGACAAAGTGACAGGTTACAAAGTCTGTTTTGTGGAGTTTAAAGAGGCAACCCATTTCTTCAGTGGCATTGATAATATGATGTTTTCAGTAACTGGAGAAAGATTGGAAGATTAGTTCAGTGCATTCAAGCATTAAAATACAGGACTGGTGTTATTTTATATTTTCCCTTCAGTCAACAAATACCATGAGGAGACAAAAAGACCAGAGCCAACTATATGTTATAGCCTTATAGTCATTACTCAGTGCAGCTCTGACCTTGCCTCAGGCACACACCCTAGCTGAGTTTTATTGATGGTACAGTAATTTCCTAAAGCACCTTTCATTGTATTTTTTTTAACTTTATCAAACTGGAATAATTAGTCTTCTTGTTAGTGCCTATTTTCAGCTTTGGATTTGTATAAATGTGATGCTCTGGTGAATAGTTCAAGGCAGTAAGGTTGTGGAGATTGGAGTTTAAATAAATGAACACTTTCTGTATTCATGGTCATTAAGAAACATGTCACCATGTGCAACAACGTGGCTCACTGATGTGTTTTCTAATGGAGCTCTGTGGTTAAACTAGTGTTGGATGTGCTGGCCATATTTGATGGATTAATTGTAGTGTTTTCATAGGTTTTGCTGACAAAAATGTATCAGAAAACATTCAAACCCAGCAGTACAAAATGTGATTAAAAAAAAAAAATCTGCGTCAAACCAGAGCTATGATCATTTGTTTAACGGCTTTGTGTCTGTTACAGGAGAAGGAGCATCCCAGAGTCCTCATCCCTGAGTTATGTCGCCTCTTCTACCAGCTGGGATGGGTGACGGGGACGGGCGGAGGGATCAGCTTGAAACGAGGGTGCGTACATAGTTTCATATCTTTCTGAACAGTGTAGAGGAGCAAAAAAAATAACTCTAACGTCTTAAAGGAGTTTTCATTCCAGCCAAATTCCAAACAGACACACCGTCATTTCACTTGCTGCTGAATGCAGTTGTGAAGATCCAATTGTTTTATTTATTTATTTTTTTAGGCTGACTTCATGCTGAATGTTAAGCGAGCCTGATGTGAGGTTTTGACGGCGTGTGTGTATCTGGGCCGCAGACAGAAGGCCACAGTTTTGCCGTAATGAAACAGAATTCTAAATGAAGAGTTTGACAGGTTATTACAAACATCTTTGAACTGTGTTGTTCTGGATGGCAGCTACAAAGGAAGCACCACCCATTAGCAAACCCCTGCTCGAAATGGGGAATGGCAGACATTTATTTAAGCCAACAGGGGAACTCGATGAAACTTCAGATGAAACCAAAATAAGATTTACTGACTGCTGCCACGAGTATGCCAGTGTTTCATTCAGAGAGAGGGAGGCAGACATGGTTTCTCTTAGATTGTCTTTCATCTTGTTAAATGATTACACGTACAGATTCAGATGGAAAATAAGCAGGTATCAGCTCAGCAGCAATACTTCAACCGCGCAGAGTATCGCACTTTCACATCATGGCTGTTTGACAGACGATGATGATTTGAGAGAAAAAAAAAAAGAACCATTTGAACTCTTTGGCCTCAGCACCATCTGCATATTGTAGTGAAGGAGAACTATCATCAGATATATCTCTGTGGCTTGTGGCTGCTTGTAGACTAATGATAAACCAGCGCTTCAGTGGCTCAGCTCAGGAATCCAAAAGCTGCTTTTATTTAAAAAAAAAAAAAAGCCTTGAACACTTATGTACTCAGTCTAGATGAAATAAAGTGGATGAAAAGCATGCAACACATGGAGCAAAGTGAACAGACGGCAGTGCTGTCGGATGTTTTGTACAAGAATTCAAATAAGTGTATTTGTATTGTGCAGGTCTGAATTTTAAGTTTCGAAAGCCCTTTTTTCACACTTGCTTTGCTTTGACTCAGAAATGAGTCAGAGCCTGAGGCAGATTCGCCAAACCTTGCACTCAAAATCAATAGGCTACTCCTTTATCTGGTATGTTTGTTGCTAGATAAAGAATAGTACAATGGCTTTATCCTCTACATCCAGTGGGGAAATGTTAAGCCTCTCAGTTCACAGTTAAGTAACAATGTGATTATTGTTTGTTTCTGTTGAATGCTGCGATTCTGTACATTTCAAGCCTTATTTTACTTTCCACAAAAGGTCTTTAAGCAAAAGATGTATGTATGTGGACACAAGAAACATCCTTTACATGGTGTGTTTGTAGCTCAGTGCGTTTTCCAAGTACAATGAACAGAGCCTGATGTTTGAGTTCAGTTATGTGTTTGCTGTGGAATTCTATGAAGCTCCACTGAGACGTGAGTCCTTCAAAAACAACTTGATTGTCCTTGATATTAATATTAACCATATGGATGTTTTGTATCTCATAGAGAGCAGATCTACATTGCACCATCAGGGGTGCAGAAAGAGAGAATACAGGTGAGCGCACTCTGACCAGTGTGAAACTTTGTTTAATGACGACTCATACTTGACTCAGTGTTTTGATTTAACAGCCGTTCACGGATTAGTGTGTTTTTACACCTTTTTTGTAACGTTTGTGTTACTCAGCCAGACGACATGTTCGTGTGTGACGTGGAGGAGAGGGACATCAGCTGCCCACCAGCCTGGAAGAAATTAAAGAAGAGCCAGTGTACACCTCTGTTCATGAATGCTTACACTATGAGAGGTGAGTCGCTCTAGTCCATACACATCATTTCCACAACACCCGTAGGCCTGCTAACAATGGTCTGCACAGACTGCTGTATTGAAGTTCTCACTCACTCATTAGTCAGCGCTGATGAGTAGTCAGCTTCAATAACCCACAAAACACCGGAGAGCGAACGCGTCCGAGCCGAGCTCATCACTTTTCCATGTCCCCTGGACACACTCGAGCTGTTGCCTGCGCTACTTGCAGCACATTTGTCTATTTAACTGTGTTGTCTGTATTTACAGGGTAATTGTCTATCTGGTTGCCCCGTGTGTGTGTGTGTGTGTGTCTGTTTGCTTGTGTTGTGTGTATTCACAGTAGTGTTTGCGTTTGCATTTGCATGTGCTCTGTTAAGTTGCTCTGAGTCGCCACGGGAACATCATTTTGTCGTTAGAAATGATGTAATAAATATCCACAGAAACAAAATCACAAAGTCAACAGAAGACGATGTCCCTCTGGTCCTCCTCCTTTTATTTAACAAACACATTTTGATTTATTTATTTATTCAATAAATAATGTCTTGTAATGTTTTCTTTGAATAAATTTACTCTCAAATGGTGTAGGATTAATTCCAGAAAATATAGCTTTTCTGTTTGGAATTTGGTGTGTGAAGATACTGCTTAGTACATCTCTATTTATTTATTTTTTTAATAAAGAAACAGACAAGATTACACTTGTATGATAATATCAGCTGTTTGACAAAGGTGTCGTCAGTAAAGGTCAACAAGCTTTTTCTCGTCTCGTCATGATTACTATTTGAGAAAGACAATACCAGTAGATAACACTCAGAAATCAAAATCTGCTCTTCCTTTGCTAAAATGCAGGGGCACAGGCAGTGATACACACCCACTCTAAGGCTGCTGTCATGGCAACGCTGCTGTATCCTGGCAAGGAGTTCAGGATAACACACCAGGAGATGATCAAGGGGATCCGTAAGGGCACCTCAGGCTCCAACTATCGGTATGTAATCAGGCAGCAAGGATTAGTGAGGTCCAAGGAGGTTCCTCGCATTTTCATCTCTCAGTCAAGAGGAGCTTTGCAAAGTCTCGGCTGATGGAGACGCCTTGGCTTTCATAATAGAAATGTTTGGTGCAGCTCGAGGGGATGACAGGATGTGGACAAAGCGTAAATTTGCACAGACAGTGAGTTAATGAACTGCGCTGGCAGTTTGTTTTCCTTCACGCCGCTGTCGAAAGCAAATGTGTGGCGCACCTGAACAGGAACAAGTTCACTTACTGTCAATCTGACAGTAGAAATCCCCGGCATAGTCCAGCGCTGCAGCTGCCAACTACGCTGTGGGAATCGACAAAGTCTGGCTTATGGCCCAAGTCGAGTTTAAGAAAACATAACGATAGTACATCCACTCATCCACAAGGAGTACAGGTTCATCACACCGTGTGGGTGTTTATATGTAGGTCACATGACAATACAGGCAGCTCTTCCTTGCCATCTGTGTGTACATAAATGTGCCCCGTCTTGCCTCACTTTCTCAATAGCTGATAGAGATAACAGGTAGAAACATGTGAGTCCAAACCATGCATTTCATCACTAAAACACATCTTCAGTTTGTTCTCCTTAAAGATTTTACTTTGGTACATATAACCAAGCACTGTTGTTAAAAATTTCCTCACTCTTCATTTAAGGGATTCAGTTCATGATTTCTAATCGACAGAACGGCCTGATGGGAATATCGCTTTAAAGTTTTAAAGGTTTGACAGTGAGTTAGTTACTCGTCATTGCAGCTGAATTAAATGAGGAAATGTTGCAGTGATATTTTTTTCTCTCTGCTTTCAGCTGGGACTGAGGCTAGACATGAGTCTGATTAGGATTAGGGTGGCAATTAATGAACATTGATCAGTTTTCATTATTCATTATTCTGGCCTGAATTGTTTAATCTATCAAATGGAGTGGGGGAAAGAAGAAATCCCCCAAAGTCCTGCTTCAAGGCTTTATGTATACTGGTCTACAGTGAGTGTGCAATCACAGAGAGGAAACATAGGTCACACATTGGTTGATTCCTTGTCAGAAGTGATGATTCCAAAAAGCTTGATTTATTCAGTCAGACGTGCTGTACATCAGAGGAAAGCACCTAGCTGGTTTAGCCTGATTGACGGACATCATGTCACAATCAGAGAGCCAATGGTGAGGTCACGTTTTGAGAACAGGCGTTCAGGGCCTTTGTCTCAAGACTAATGTTATGCCTCAAATTCTTTCAAGCCTGGTCGTAATGTCTCTTTTTCTGTACTGTGTCCATATATACACAGGTATGACGACACCCTGGTTGTGCCTATTATTGAAAATACTCCAGAAGAGAAGGACCTGAAAGACCGGATGGCTCGGGCAATGGATGAATACCCAGACTCCTGTGCAGTCCTCGTCCGCAGACATGGAGTGTACGTCTGGGGCGAGTCATGGGAAAAAGCCAAGACAATGTGAGCATTTACCTCCCACCACTATTAACCTGCTTGATCTTCTTAATGACTAAGAATATATTAGTATGTTTGTGTTTTGAGCACCAGATTTAAATTCTTGACATTGCGCCTCTCTCCCCTCTCCCCCCTGCTGCAGGTGTGAATGCTACGACTACTTGTTCGACATGGCTGTGCAGATGAAGCAGTGCGGACTGGACCCCTCGGCTCTCCCCATGGAAGAAAAAGGAATAGTGTGACATTCACTGGTACTTTTTAAAGAGACATTTTATTGCAGAAAGGTCGGTGGAGTTCAATCAGGAGAGCAGATTGTAATCATTTGCCTTTCACGCTGGCCGGCTTCAAATTTGATGAAATTTGATGGTAAGGGCAGATTCAGGACTGAAGGAGATTGAATGCCTGTGATCCGGAAGCACCTGGAGGTTGTGCTGCAAAGCACTGTGGGATCAACTCAAAAGGGAGCGGCTGTCAAATCAGCGTCCTCAGGTTCAAATGCTTCCCTATTCAAGTCTGACTGCACTGGAATCAAGGTCTTGGTTCATGTCAGGCGTGAACATAGTGTGTATTCCAATTGATCTCTAATGGTAATTATCTGCCTTTGCCTCAATCAATAAAAATTGACTCGTGAATAATGACTCACAGAGATTCTTAAAAAAAAAAAAATCGTCTACCACTAAACTCACATTTTGAAATATAAATCCAATTTTCCATTTTTAACCCATTTCATACACTGTCTCTTGTTTGCTTGTTATAAGAGAGGGTGCACAGATGTTTTTGTTTGAAGCCTTATTTCAGTTTCTGGCATCAAATACAATACACTGATCCCATTTTCGCCTTGTGGCAAATGCAGCAGGAACACAAATGGCTGTGGTCATCCTGTCAAACACCTTTCAGTGAAAATAACACTGTACTGTGTTTTTTTAAAAAAAAAAAAAAGCCCCTTGCTGTGTTTGTGGACATCCTTTCTTTCCTGCTACACCATTTCAGCGCAGGCAGGTCCACCGCACAATGCCTGTAGATCTTTGCACAGCATGCCTTCAGTCGTCTGCATACTCATTCTGTCATGAAAGCCGAAGCTGTTGTTCTTTTAACAAGCTCCCTCTGCTGCCACAGTCCCACTGCTTTCACCACTGTACTCGCTGAAAACAGAGCACTGTCAAATACGCTGCAGGCTGAGTTAAAATTGGAAAAAACAAGAAATATGTATTAAAAAAAAACCATCAAAAACATTTCTTGGTGTTGCACTTATACTCATGATTCCGCATCTTTTGATTAATGAGGATTTCAGGGGAAATCATTTGCAAAAAAAACTGAACACCAGCCTGTGTCATGAAAATGACTCAGTGAAGCCACAGTGTCAGAGTGTCAATGTGTCAGTCATTCCACAGACAAAACAAAAGCTGATGTTGGAGCAAAAAAGGGATACAGCAAAGCCTTCAGCAGTGTCAAAATCTGATACCAAAATTTCAAGGGACTCAACTGCTCATAGCAACTGTTATGTATATTATATATTCCAATATTCATAGTATTATGCATTCATATAAATATTTATTACCTGTCAGCCCGCAATGTTGAGCAACAGACACATCAAGAATCCAGTATGAGAGGGGGACAAGAAAGAATCACATGGTAACAGAGCTCTGGGGGGCGCTGTGGCACATTAACCAGAGTGTGGATCAGGGCCGGTGGGGCCCAGGAACCTTTCTCACAAACACCTACTGAGTGAGTGACACTGCTGCTAGGTCACATTTAGGAAGAGTGCCACTGCACAGTCTGTCACTTTGGAATTAAGCAGGAAGAAAGAGGTAGTAGTGTTTTCACTGACCACACTCGGAGGAATCAAAATCAGTCAAGTGTGTGCGTGAGTGTGATGTATAAACTGCGAGGAGATGCTGGCTGCATGAACACAAAGTTACAGATGCACTGAGGAGCCAAGACAGCATGGAAGCACTGGGCTGTGTTGCATCCAACTAGTACAATGTAAACAGGACTCCACCCTGCAAATACCTGCTGCGCAGTTAAAAATCAGAATAACGATGAACAACAAAGAAAGAGAAACCAAAACTAAAGATGGGCCTGGGAACTGTCGTGTGAGTACATCACATAACCTTCAAAATCCAACCACAGTAAAACAACAAAAGTATTATCAGCAACATGTGCCTAAGGCATCAAAGCAAAAAAACACAGTAGAGTGATATGTTATGAAACATTATATTATTTCAATATTTTCATTGATGCATCGATGTGTATAGTATTTTACTCTGTATTTTATTTCTTATAAACTAAACATCACTGCATAGTATAAATGTACAGCAATCTAAGTGTTGTTTTTTTTGTTTTTTTTTCTTTTTGTTAAATACAAAATTTCAAATGTGTTAAAATTGTAGTGAGGTAAAAAAGTGCATTGTCTCCCTTTGAGGTGTACGAAACATAGGCACACGGATCAGAAATGCACCAGGTGCAGGACTTGATCAGTTTCATGACAGCCTTTCTGTCATGAAGTTGAGTGTGAGTTTTGACCTTCACCGATATATAGTCTTTTTCTGCAATGTCTGCCTGACACTGAATGTAAACAGATCTTCTGCTTGTTAAAGAAAACCCCACTGAGCACCTTTCAGTTACGTTCTCCTGCTGTATGTTCCGTTGTTTTCCTGGATCTAGTTCACTCTGAAGAAAACACAGAAAACTGGAATTACAGGCTCTATGTTGTATGCCCCTCATATACAGCCTTCACATGCACAGTATTCAAGCCAGCATCACAAAGGATTTCTTCATTCACAATAGTTATACACACTTTATGGTTAGAGTCACCAGATCAGTATCCAACCAAAAGTAAAATGATTTTATCATTCATTTGTGTAAAACTGTGTCATGGTGAGTGCATGGATTCCTTGACCACCTACATCTAATCAGGTCTGGTTGAAGAAATTCTGTCAAAGTTGTGACATATCACAATTAAGTATGCGCAGAAACAGCTCTTGGGAGGTCACAGTGAACCTGACTCTAGATCATCACCATCTAATCAGTTCACTCTTGAGACCATGTGAATATTAATGCCACACTTCAAGGGGCTGAAGAGAATCGGAAGGACACCCCGAAAAACGACGCCCTTTAGTCTCAGCTGTTGTCGGCACAGTGGAATAAAACGTACCACGGAAAAAAGAAAAAGGATAACCCGCCTGGTATATTCCAACTGGAGCAGCTTGTTTGTCAGTACTAACCTCAAAATATGTCCTCTACTGACCACTACAGGACAACCCTGCTGCATCATCTGGAATGAATAAAACATTTATGCAAACCTTTGTCCTCCCAGTAAGGTCTTGTAAATAGCAGGATGTCTCTTTTTAAATGAAATTGTGGAAAGTGTGTGTGGTTAGGGGGTACTCAAATAACAATATGCCGATTAAGCATTCCCAAGTCACCAGCAAAACAATCACATTAAAACCATATTGGAATCCACCTCCTTTTCTGGGGCACAAATTTAAAAAATGAGCCCCTCGGCAATGACTTTCATTTTTACACTTCTATCTGTAGTGATTGTAGCATCCATGCACAGAATCCCCTGTTGTAAATCTTCAGTCTGAGCAAACCCCTGCTTCCTTCAGGCCGTCTATGACAAAAGCTCTGGGATACCTTTCCTCATATATTTAGTCCCTGCTTACAATTGTCTTTGAGCCTCTTCAAAACACTAATTTTAATTTACATCGGTTCATAAAACTTTAAATAGTACACACAGTGTGTCGCCTGGATAGGCAAGAAATCATATCACTGTTTTTGATGCTTTTCTCCTTCATCACTACAGCCATTAGCAGTCTTTTTTGGGAGCACATTATCAGTTGCTGTGCAGGGAATCTCATTATAAACTTTGCAGAAAACGTTATTTTTCCTCAGCCTTTTCAATCAACCGGGGGACATGGAACAGTTCAAGTGCTGTAGCGGCGCCTCTCAACCCATCAGTTATATTCAAGTTGTATTAACGTATTTGGCACCTATGTCTCAGGAGAAAAAGGAACACTCATTGCCGCACCATATTTTTTATGATATTGATTAAAGTGTAAATGTGTTTATGATTTTTAGCTTCAGTAAAAGCCCTTGTGACAGGCCAAATGGTGATATAAATTAATATTATTGACGTTCAGACACAAGTACTGCGAGCTTATGTGTGTCAGCCTCTCAGCACACGGTCACACATACACACACAAAAACACTTGAAGCTTACTAATGTATCTTCGCTTTGATATTTAAAAGACCACTTCTGCATTTAGACATCCTTTAACCTCTCCGTTTTGTTTATTTTTCATTTGCGTAATTTAATTATTTCCTTAGGTTGGCATTTTGCTTTAATTAGATATTTCTAAGTGTGAGTGTGACGAGAAATATTGACAGACAGGAGCTACAATATGATACGTGTTGGATTTGAAACCAGGACATAGCAGCTACATGGCTGAGTCACCAGGATATGGCAGGTTCTAATGCTGGTCCTTGAATATAGGAAATTGTCACTTCTCTTACTATTTTTAACATGAGTGGGCTCAGAATAATCCACTTTAGGCTCCTAAAAGATTCAGTTCATTTTAGTATTTCTTATTTTCGTTATTTCATGTGTCTTTACTCAGATGACTACCATGTATTTCTTTTTACATTAAAAAAAACCCTTTGTGATAAAAAAAAACTATACATTATAGATGCACTACATTATAGCAGACCTTTCAACAGTCAATAAATCAATTTTTTTCCTTTCAATCAAGACACTGAAAAACAACCTCCCCTTTGCAATGATACTACCAATTCAGTAGATTACTTCTGTATATTACCTCTGGATATCTGGACCTTATTGACCTACTGACCTCTTGGCTTTGCATTTCGAGAGACAAATGGGTTGTTCCATTATGACTGCTTGCCAGCATCTACTTGCTACGAATTACAATTTCAAGGTCTGTAAAAAAACAAGAAGTAACCCCTTTGACATATCTAAAGTTAGCTCCAAATATAAATTCACTTACCCACTATAGGTGGACTTTTGTTGTTTTTTCTGAATCAGATGACTACACACAGTCAGTGTGTTGATAATACCACCAGACCCAATGTACAGAGTGTACATGTGTTTGCTGCCTTCGTAGCTAAAATGGCAGATAAACATTTTGGCTAATATCTTGTCAACAAAATGATAAAACATTTAGCTGCTACAGACAGATGTTTATGAGACAGTGGGAGTTATAAGAAGTGAATATTGTGGATGTGCAGAAACTCCAATGGGATGTCCTTGATGGTCTCTGCCTACACATTCAATCAAATTCTTGTCAGCTATAACAAAAGTTGATGGCACTTTTTCAATCTCTTCTCCCCCTGTCGACCAAATATGGTGTGAGAGAGCAAAAGCAGTTCCGCATCATCCTCCTTTGTAGCTGCTGTCCTTGTGTGATGGAGGCAGTTAAGATCTCAATCATAGAGTTGTGAAAGAAAAAGTCAAGTGGATTCATTCACTGAGAAAAGTCAACTTCAATTGAATACTGATAGCTGTTAGCTCACAATATATACAGTTGATGTCTGGCCATAAAGACAGCTTTAATAATACATTATTAAAGAAAAAAAAAAACAGCAACCAAAAGACAATAGTTATTTACTTGATGGAGCTTAACGAGCCATCACAGTTTAATTTTGTTGAAGAAACGCTTCTTGTAATTCAGTAATCATCTAGAGCAAATACATCAAGCACTTATGGATTTCTGATCGTACCAATTAAAACACACCAACAAAAAGTGGTTTAGTGAAGGATTTTAAGGGGGATTAATTTCTGTCAGAGGACTCGAGGCAAAGTGCTGCTGCTGGTTCAGGTCGGCATTGAGACTTATGCCTCTCTATCAGGTTTTATTTATTGAGCTCCATGCCACATAATCTAACCTAGATAGCTGGCTAAATAAGCTTAGTGAGCCATATAAATGAAGTAGCTGTACCCGCTGTGAGCCCCAGCCTGACAAACAGACCGGCCCTCCGTTTGTTCTACTACAGGTATCTGGCTACAATATGAGCAAAAATTAAATAGTCTCCTTACTTTTGGATATGTCCTCTGCAAAGCAGTAATGGTTTGATGTCTGCCAAATTCCAAAGTGAATCAGCCTCCTCAGCAAACTTATCAGACCTGCAGCAGCACTTTGCTCTGGGCCTTCTTCTTCTCTTAATCCTTTCACCCAGGCCTCACTTTGTTTTCTTGCCTGCTCTGACTTTGCTGATAGAGATGTAAAGAATCAAAATCCACTTCCCTAGAAAAACCTGTGTCTGCAGCCCCAAACACAATTATTTTTGTCCACATTGTAGATATATGTGCAGTTTCAAGCCAGCAGTCATAAACAACCTCAAGTGTCTAATGTCTTTTTTTAAATGGATAATGTGACATATGGTTTCGTAAACAACTGTAATGAGTGGCTCTTTCTTTTTGAGTCCAACCCTTTTATTGTACAATTCCCTCACAAAGCACCAAGCTTGAAACGAATGTGGACTCTCAGTAGTTTATATTCTAGGTTTCATGTTTCTCGTGCTTTTATTCATTACAGCATACAGGTAATACTAGATTTAGAGACCCAATATCCCCTTTCCTATTTCTTTTGGATCACAGGTGTGCCGAATTTCATTGTAAATCATCTAACACTGTGGTTGCCAAGATATTTCACTGCAATCAAAGCAGTGCACTGACTGACCAACCATCATCCCCCTCCCTTGAGCTATACCACAAGCATATAGACAATAGTACATACACTGTATATATTCCTCCTGAATCTATTGTAGTCTTGTCTGCTTAGGTTTAAAATGACTTTAAGTGAAGTAAAAATCCTGAGGATTCATTAATTAAGTATAATGATATTTTAGCAGATGAGGTGCAAATTGATCAAAGCCAAAGAAATAATGTAACTGCCCTCTAACTGTTTGGATCTGAAACTTTCAAAATCTTCACCATTTCATCATTTCATCCTACTGAAACTTTTGTGTGAAATTGTGTCATACATAGTGTATGAAATCCTGAATTGTGTCCAAAAATGATGTTTTTACTTTAGGTGACAGTGACCTTGACCTCCAAATTTGAACACTAAATTCTGTTCAGTCCATCTTTGAGTCCAAGTGATTATTTGTGACAAGTTTGTATGAACAGACAACCTGAAAACATAATGGCTTTGCGGCAGAGGCAAAATGAGAAAATAGTGACTTTCTAATGTGGTACACAAGAGTGATGAAGTGAATTAATTGCTTTTTCTATTATACTGAAATATTGTTGAGTCAAAAAGAATGTGTCCTGTTCAGGTGAAAGGAACCATTCATTGAGAGATAACTGTAAAAACATTTCCCAACTATGCAGAGATTTTAAGCAGTGAGTCTACCAATAATTTACCTTGTTTTATAAAGAGAAAAAATCATCTGCCATTAAAATCTTAAAGAGTTTATCCTCTTGGGTCATAAATGTTCTCAGCAAATTTCATGGCAATCTATCATGCAATCTACAATGAGGTTACGAGGACTGTAAGCATGCAGACTTGATATATTTAAAAGAATAACAGTCTCGGGGCACCGAAACATTCAGATTCCTCCTCTGGGGATCATTATTATACCCAGCAAATTTAATGTGAATTCAGTTGTATTGGGGTTATTTTCTCATGCACTACAGTGTCAGTGTTCCAGGAAAAGTTGGTGTATTTTACACTATGAAGTAAATATTAATAGCTGTAAAATGAATGGAAACCGTAACTTTATACTTTTGTCATAAATATATGATTACAGATTACAAGAACTCTACACTGAAAAAATATTTACTGGCATTTTGTATTCATTTAACTTAAGAAGGCTTTTGGAGACTCCTCCAATGAATACAAATAATTTTGTTAACATGATGTTTTTAGCTCATGACATCATAAGCTAAAATAAGCAGTCAATGCCATAAGGGGGTATATACGCCTCCTATAGTCGCACCATCAAGCTCCTGCTGAGTCTGACTGGCTCTCCAATCTCTCCAATCTGTCTTTCTTGATACGCACTGCCCTTTCACTTGACAACCGAGCTTCAGCAGCGGTGATGGGTGGGGCACAAGGCCTGAGGCAGTAAGCAAAGTTTTGCTTCCAGCTCCAGTTTTCTATCTTTGCTTTACTTTTTGAAATAAATACTAAACACTGTGGACACCCCTCGTGGGGGTCAACTGTCAATATCTTGTCAGAAATGCAGCATCGATGGACAGCCATCAAATTTTGACGCTCAATACATTTGAGTTTGAGTTGATCAATAAACAATAGATACCTATGTATCAATACTTTAATAGTTGACCATGTTTATAGGCACACTTCATGTTTGAGTTTAATATTCTTTGAGGAAATGTCCACATGTCTTCTGACTTCAAACGTGGAGTTCATTATAACTTTGGCTTTGAGAGCATAGCTTTGACTTTAGCTTTGGTTTTCTCCTCATCAGAGGCCTTTTTTTTCCCGAGGGCCCTGAACAGATCCTCAAACAGATGGATTAGACAAGAAAAATCATCAGCAAAAAATACACTGGACCCATAGCTGCCTTTTATTTTAATTGCATGTAAGATGTGTCTCCTTTATTTCATAGTGAATCAGAAGGAGACCCAACATATAGAAGAAAGGGGAGAGAGAGGATATGTGACACAGATTATGAGCCAGACTTATCACTGATTGATAGTAATTCCCCTAAATCCTAATTTCTAAATGACAACCAGGCCCAAGACGAAGCAAAGTCATAAATAATGTTGATCCTGCAGACTTAAGAACGGGCAATGAATTTCAGTCTGCAATACTAACTTCCACAAAGAAACGCCACTAAATAATGATGCTGAGAGCAGCTCAAGCAGACAGTGTCCTCCAGCAGCAGCTCAGAAATATAAGATCTAACATAAGAATGTTGATGTTAGGTAAAATCTTTGGATTAAATTAGATGGTGTTGGCGAATCTGTCACTTTACACAGCAGGCCTATAGGCAAAGCTCTATGAAAATATGTCTAACCTGACAAAGATCAAACGAATTACAATCATAAATTCATGTAATGTGTTCTCAAAGCCTCCATCTTCCTTGTCAGTGTGGCCAGTTACTAATTTGCGGACATGTACAGTATTAGTTTGAAGATGTGATGCATGGAAATCTTGTATTAGTCTTTCATTAGACCTAGATTGGCTGCATTTTAATTAGCTATAACTGAAAATCACCTTTGAAGTAAAATCTACAAAATGAGTGCTTTTTTTGAAGATGTTATGAGAAGAAGAAGAGAAAAAAGATTTTTCTATGCCACTTATCCTCACTAGGGTCATGAGGTAGCTGGAGCCTATCTCAGCTGATTTAGGGGCGAGAGGCGGGGTACACCCTGGACAGGTCGCCAGTCTATCGCAGGGCTAACATATACAGACAAACAACCATTCGCACTCCCATTCAAACCTATGGGCAGTTTAGAGTCACCATTTAACCTAACCTGCATGTCTTTGATCTGTGGGAGGAAGCTGGAGTACCCAGAGAGAACCCACGCATGCACGGGGAGAACATGCAAACACCACACAGAAGGGCCCCAGAACCCAGAAGCCTCTTGCTGTGAGGCGACAGTGCTAACCACTGCATCACTGTGGTGCCCTGAAAAAAATTATACCAAAAATAAAGGAAGAAAGAAAAGAAAAAGACAAAAAGCTTGTAGACAACTTCTCTAATTTAAGCTTATTTACTTGACTACAAACAATAAATCATAGCAGAACAAAGGTAAGTCAGCACAGCAACAGCACTACGCAAATGTAACCGACCATTTGCGGTGCAATTCATCATTCATGATCATTTAATACCACACCAATGATTAATCAATCCCTCTCCAGTTTTCTGAGGAGTTTATCCAGAGAGAAATATATATATATTAGATTTCTACTTGATACAGTGTTCAAATTGTATTCCTGTAGTCTTTCACCTTTGAAACCACACAGGAAACTGGCTGCATGCTGCTCATCGTACTACTGATGTCCTCATCAGCATGCTCAATAAATACGCTCAGCATTGCACAGTAAAACAGATTTATGCATTATTCAACAGCTTCTTGACAAGTCTTGTCTTTTTTTTTCTAAGTCAAACGCCAGATCATTTTATTTATTTATTCTTTAGACTGTAACATTATGCAACATATCTTCAGTAAAGCCAAGAGAGAGACACTCATGTTTATCTATGACAACACATACTGTGACACACACACACAAGTATGTTAGTGTGGGTGTACATTACAGTGTAATTTGTTATCATGAGTGTAATTATAACAATATATTGTAATTATATCAACATATATTAATAACCAATTAATGCTTAATATTTAAGAATTATTATACATCATAATTCGTGTAATTACATGGGTAGGAGACAGGGTATCTGGACACTTGGGGATTGTAAGTAACACAATCACAGTGTTAGCCTCAACAAGCTGTTCATTCTGATCAGTCCACTGGTGATTCAACTGTAGTATCTGACTGAGCTATTGCCTGTTGCTATGGAGCTAATTTCTGTGAACTACAGTGATGTGTGATGTGCATGTTTCCCAAGGAGTTTGACACCACTTGGCCACGGGTGGCGCTGTAACTATGGCCTGTTGATGCAATTTTACAAAAGCCATGCCCCCCAGCACTGTTGGTCCAATTGACTTGAAATCTGACACATAAGTCCATCTAAAAGTGCTGCTCTACAGAAAGCCTCCTGAACCATTAGAGTCTGCCATGATGGTTTTGTTACCCCCTAGGGGGCAGCAGAAACAAGCTGCAAAGCCACCAACCAACAGCATACTGTATAACCTTGAAGGTGTTTACTGACAGTTGCTTATTTGCACATCAACAGTATCATTTTGGACATTTGAGTCCAATGTAGTCTCTGTAACCATTCACAACCAGAGACTGAAGCTGCTCATCATCCAGCCAGAGGGTTCAAACCCAGGGCCTTCTCATTAAAGAGGCACATCCCACGAATCTACTGTACACTGTAGAGTAAATCCATTTGGCTGCACCCTAGCTGCATAAAGTGTCATTTCAAAATGATGTATTTGATTTATTAACCGAGTGTATTGTATGAGTACTGGGAATCCTCCTCCTGAGTCATTTAGCTTCCCCGGGCATGTGCGTCATTCACCTCCCCCTCATCACCTTCCCCCAATTGGAGTTCAAGGTTCTGTCATGCAAACTACTTTTTGCCAAATCAAATTTGAATGGATTGGAGGGATGACAACCATTCCCAGTGAATGGATTTGCAAGGGACTTAGTTCCTTCTTGGCACACATCCCTGCCTCAAGAGGCAGCCACAAGACATAGTGCCTATGCAGCTGCTGCCGCACATCTCAGTTATCACAGTGGAAATATCTCGCACTCCTGCAGTATATTTCATACATAACATGATTGGATACATCCGGTGGAGATCTGGCAGATGTGCTTTTAATCCAGTTACTTCCACATCTGGATTAAATTAACTGCAAGCCAAGTGGATGTTGGATATTGTTTTACACATTTTTTATAATCAAACTAGAACCTTGTTTATCTGACATCTGAGGAATGGAGGTTATTTGCTCGGGGGAAATGACTGGAGGTCTGCGTTATTGCATTAGACCTTCCTTTGAACCTCAAAGGTAAAACGGTTTATCTTAGCCTGCAATCATGGGAAAGAGCTGCAGTGAGTGTGATTTAGCAGCTCCGCATCTCAAACAGTTTACAGAGAGCGGACTGTGATTGCCTCTGAAGCCTGAGACTCTGAGGCAGCAGCCAGTACTGTCCGGTTGTGCACAACTGGTACTTTTAGGTTTGAGCGAGCTGACAGCTTCACCACTGCTCCACAGCAAGACATGACAGCAGTGCTGTGTGTTAGCCCAGATTAACTGTCACATTTAGGTCCCATAAGCATGTGCTTACCCCACAGCCATCACCCCTTTTGCTGTTTGTCCCTCCTGCATCCTGTGGGCTCTTGTTAAATGGAGCTCTTGGAGGTGCCCTACAAATGGTTGCCTGGGTAGATGATGATTGTTTTGATGCCCTCTGCTGGTGCCTTTTTCTGCTAATTGAGGCTATTAATAATGCTGTGACTTCACCACTGAGTATTTCAACTCAGTTGAGCAATTAAATGAATTAAAAACTACTAAGCACACAAGGGGAAGTCTTTAATTTACAAATGCCCTCATTCTTCAGTCATGATAAACCTATTTATTCAAGTAAACTCAACCGGTAGGTCGAACATATGAGTGGCTAAAACATTTTATATTGAATATTATCAGTCAGTAATGAAAACAGTTCATTGCAGCCACATTATGGACTGTCAATTGGTGTGCTTGCAGCTCCACAGACTGGAAATCTGGGTAAAAATGTCTACTTTAAATAATGAGCAAAGAGGAAAATCCCACTTTCAAAATGCTGCCAAATGAAATCCAAAGTGTTCTATGAGACTTTTTTTTTCGTCCTGTGTCTTCATTAGCTTGTCTGAACCTCAGGGCTGGTACTTAATGAAAATACTAACGTAACATTTTCACAATGGAGATGACTTAGACAGTGAGTCAGAGCAGAGATCCAGCACAAAGGAGTGTGGGAGTGAGGGACATCTCAGTATTACACCACTAGTGAAAGGAATTGTTTTCAGTTTTCACAGATTTCGCCCTGATGTGCAATGAAAAAAAAAAAAAATCAAAACCGCATAGATTACAGCTGATATTTGCAATTTTCTCATCGTGCCTTGAGATCGTGTCTTGCGAAACATCAAAAGTGCTATGGGATTGCATGAAAAGCTGTAACAATGACTTCTTGTTGCTATTTCATTTGCAAATATATGCAAATCTTGTAGACGCCTTATATTTCTGTAATTTCTGTTCAAAAGAGAAAAACGTCCACTTTGTTGTATTTTGAATTACATTGTTTGCCCTACTTTCCCCTCCAACACCAGCTTGGCATGCTGAAGCACCTACTCAGCACAAGATCACAGCGTCTGGCAGAAACACGTGTCAAGTTCACATCTCTGCGAGCCTCCCTGTTAGTTATGCTTTCTAGGGCCACAGTCAAACAAGGGGGACGGGGGCCCCTGCAAAAGAGTCTGCCTGCGAGGGAAAAGATCACACTCCATGCATGTTTTTTTTAACTACTGAATTAATGAGTATGCAGCCTGATTCATCATTAGGGCTTGTTTGCGTCAAGTGTTTCATAATAGGAATGATCACTCGAGACCAGCTGTTCCAGTATCATGTACTTGAACTGCATTTGATATAGTTCACATTAATTCTTTACATGGGTCGATATCACACACCATGAAACATATATGATCATATATTCTAAGGGAGTCAGAGTAGGAATGAAAAATACACTCTCATATGTGAGATTATATTGCAGAGGAAGTTGCTTCCCACCAGTCAGACTGACCACCTCTGCTTTGACTACTTCTTATTATACACTCCAATACATGGATGGGAGATAAAAACACATATTTCTATGCAGGTGAAAGGTGAAAGATGAAAAACAAATTCATGAGCTCACAGTACTTTAAGGTCTGCAGCCTTCCAGGAATAAGACAAGACCAGGACCATGCGCTACAAACACTGGGGTAATAATTTAGATGTGCCGCCAAAAGACAGGTCTTACTGAGCTCTTAGGAAACCATGATGGCACCTCATCTGTCATCTGTCATCCTCCCTTCAGCCCATCTCCTGGGCCCGGCTGGAGAGCATCCTCTGTCTCTCCTTGCCCACATAGACAGACACATATATGATGGATGAGGGGAGCGTGCACACAAGCCTCGCTCTTTCAACAGAGCATGACTCCATTTACACCTACAACATTACCAGTGAGCACTGTCTGGCTGCTGGATCCCAGCGTTGTCCTCATCCTGACCGCGTTCATGAACAAACAGCAGACAGATGTAGGGCACACTTGGCTACAATCTCAACACTGGCGTTCAAATGCGAGTGGATACAACTGTTTTAAAGAGCTGCTGGTAAACACGTATTAGCATATTAAAATGTTCCTTCCAGCATGAGAATTGAAAAAAAAGGCTCAAAATAGTGAGTAGCAGTGAGATCTGCATCGCGATTATTTGAATGTAATTTGTCATGAAATCATCTTTGGAAATTCACCAATCTGAGTGTAACACTGTTTAATTCAGATGAGTTAAAGCAGGTATGTAGAGGTTTTTTGTCTGACTGAGCAAAGTGATAACAGGCTGTGTTTTGGTACTTTATAAAATTTAAAGCTACTTTACTTTAATGTCCTCGGCGCTGTCAAACTCAGACAGACTTTCACGAAAAATATGTCATGATTCATACCCTGCTTTTTAAGTAACATTAACCATGACAGGTGTTATGATTTCTCTTTCTCTTTTAAGAAGCAATGAGATGCAGTGTTTTCACTTTTTACTTGTTCAGATTTGCTTTCAGGAAAATGTGCGTTACAAAGCTCTTTTACAGTTTTGGAGATGGCATTGCTGTCAGGGGCTGTTTCATATTTAATATGTTTTCTTTACTCCTCATGTCTTTATGAAAGATTTCAGTAGTAAGATAAAGTGATAATATGACTGCAGGTAACTTTAAAAGGAGGTAGAGTTGATGGAATTAAATGTGCTTCAAAAGTATGTGTTTCAACTAATTAACAGAGAACTTGTAATAAATTAATCATTTGGGCTGCCATAAAAATATACACTCTTTAACCTTGTTTAATTAGATATCACCACAAAAGTTGCTGTGCATGTGAATAATTTCCCGGAGTCACACTCCTGCAACTTAACTTCCTAAACTGTTACATTTTTTTCAAGTTAATTTGGAAGGAGCAAAATTCTCAGAGGAGCCATTACCTAAATTTAGCATTAGGACAGTGATAAGCCTGCTCCCTCATGGTGCTTCACCTGCATATTATTAATATCATTTGCTGATATTATGGATGGGAAACCACACACATCTCACACAAACAACAAATTATACTCTGTGTTAATTCTTTTAAAGAGTGAAATGTAAATGATGCAAAGTCCAACACCCAAGACATCCAAGTGTGAGTGTGTGTGTGTGTATAACCTTTTTCTTGTAGGGCTGGAAATTACCTGAGGCTGTGCATTACAATATTATAATGGTACTTATTACTTACAATACAATATTATTACAATACTAATGTGATTCTAAACATTTTGTGATATCCTGAGTATTGCAATAACATATTGTGATGCACTAAAACTTACTTTTTTTTTTTGCCTAACCATTTGCAAATTAGATCCTGAGAGGAAAACTCTGTCAACATCTGTTTTATCTAATAAGATGAAGCTCTCTGGTCTGTTTATCTCACTGAAATCCTTTTTATTCTTGCAAATTGTGATTTTCAAGCAGACAGGCTGACTAACACAGTCAAAAAAGAACAGTCTTCAAGTACTTAAAGCTTAAATTCAGAATTTGCATACAAAAGATCAATAGTGTCTGTGAATCCATATAATATTGCACGTAGTATATCATGATGCTACACTGTTACAAACAGTCACTTTAAAGTTCTGTAAAATTTATCCAACAAAACTGGTTTGGTCAAGGTCAAGTGAAAGATCGTGGTGGGGGAGATGGGATTTGAACCAAAGTCTCCCGTGTCAATATCAACCTCCTCTCCAAGACATTTTTGACAACATAATGATGATGTGCTTCTTCCACCCATGCTACTTAAAAGAAGGCAGTTATTACCCTCATGACTTTAAAAGGCAGCTTTTCAGGAAAGTGTGAAAACAACCAACGCTGTCATTTCTCTGTTGACAAAGAGCAGCAGTGCATCTACAACCACAGGCTCAAGGGTTGTTGTTTTTTCCCCATATTGCTGGGAGGATCATTTAACAATTGTAAACTAAGGGGAAAAAATGGCAGCAATCCACATTTCACATTAGAGACATCACCTCTCATCACGCCCTGAAACGGTAAACAAAAGCTGTCAAATCTGTGGGTTTATTCATCCACGAGCAAATAAAACCGTTGCTCTGAATATATCATCAACAGCAGGCGCTGCATGGGAAAAAAAAAAACAAAAACAAAGCATGAAGACAACAGACCACACAAACCTTATCAAAGCTTTGCAAAGAAAGTTGCAGCCTGTGTCCAAATCAAGACCAACATCAGTGTAAGATGAGTCTTTTTCACCACTACAGACTTTAACCGATGCAGTGGAGCCCATTGAATTGTCGCATTCATAACCCGATTAACTGATTATCTGTGAAACGTTTTATTTACAAGGAAGAACAGTTTGTATTTCCAGGCTAACACATGATCGTGAATCAGTATCACCTCATTCCTTTAACGGCTCATCATCCAATAACGCTGTGAACCAGTGGCTCCATATAATACAGTAAATATACATGTACGACACAAGACATTTCTGTCTGTTGAATTGGAATGTATGATTAGAGTCTGTATTTGAATAAATTAGTGATGCACAGCAATGAGTTAGACTGAATCAACACCCAGCTGGCTCTCATCCAAGTCAACATTTGAATATGAGATTGAGGTTAGGACCAGAGAGGAGAGACCCCTGCAGAACCTGAAGTTGGCTGTCGCTGGGTCTGCTCCTGCTGATTTCCTGCCTCCGAAAAGTATCTATACGGTTATTTTTACTGAGGATGTAAGCCAAGTGTAATGTGCTGTGACATGAGTAAGGATTGTCAGGTGGTGCGGTTATGTAATGTTGACTCTGTGTATGTTTTGCTAAAACAATCTGTATGTGGTTTAAAGAAGAAAAAAAACCCTCTTGTTTACCGATGTGAATCATTTCAGCCACCTAAAAGGATGCAGTAAAAACGATGAAAAGATAATGCTCTCTTACTTGTGGATGTGCACATTTGCAGTAATATACAGTTTTTTTTATGGAAAGGTTGTACATAGTAGTAACCTGTTCTCAGAGTGAGTATCTACACACTACGCTTCCTCTTCATCTCCCTCTACATTTTAATATGATATCATAATTTGTCCCGTGCTTTTTAATAATCCATTATGCGTATTTGTGTTACCTCCTGAGAGAGTGAAGCTAATACTCCCACTTTGCCTTTATTAGTTTGAAGCTGTAGAGACACAGTTATTTAATTTAAAGATCTTCCTTTTTCTCTCTTCATGTCAGGCATACACGGGGGTTAGCTCTAACCTGTTTGTCTAACACTGGTTACATGAACGCATAAAAATCTAGAAGTGGATTCAAATGAACAGAACCGCGTTGAAAACACTGCTTCATGATGCAAATTCTGAGGAAAATAATGATTTCTTGTCACATATTTAATCCGTCTCTTTTTTTCGTTTTTGTTTTTTATTACTTTTGCTTCCATGTTTATTTAGATATTTATTCCTTTGCTGTTTTTTTTTATTTTTTTTATTTCTATTTATTTATGTTTTTGCTGATCCTGCTCCTATCGATTGGCTGCACTCTGTTGCAGCTGAGAGGGATGGGTAGGTGGTGCGTGGGCGTTTTATGATCCGTCCTCATCCTCTTTCCATCCTGTAAAGTGCTTAACGACAATCAATCTTAACTCCCCTCCTTAGGAGATAACGTCGACCATGAGGTTGGTATTGATTTGTGAAGAGGCCTCCAGGTGGTCTTTAGTCATTCCACAAACCTCACCTTCCCCACCGACGGAGTAAAACACTGATTTAGAAGGAATCGAGCATCAGTGATGAATAGAGCATGGTAGCATTGGTAGTAACATAACATCAGCAGTAAGGAGTGTGTATCAGATAACCCAGGAGACGTAACCTCTATTAATTAAATTAGTTGGCTGGTGAATGGGGCAGTTAGATTAGTTGGTTACATAATGAATTGTGCTGCTTGTCTTATTGTCACATAGATTTATGCTCCAGTCGCCATTTGCAGGTGAGTATATCCTTCTTCTGACATCTGAATTGGGCTCCTGTGTGGCTGCTCAGTCTGGATTATGACACAAAAGGACTGTAACATCAGATCTCATGTATTGATTAATACAGGTACCTGATCATACCTGTCATTCATTTTATAGGATTTCAGAGGAGAGAAAATGGTCTTGTTAAGGTGACAGCTTTATCGCTAGTACAACTTAAGAGCGCTCACTTGTCCCAGATTTCATTTCATTTATTTATTTTATTTTTTTTATTTTTTTTCCCCTCAGCATTGATTTTGAATATAAATGTGTCATGGATTCATGACAGGTTTTTTGCTGGAAAGATAAGATTCAAAATTCAGCACATGAGGACAGAGAGATCAGTGTTGGCTTGGCTTGGAAGAAGCAATCCTACAAATGGAAGGTCACTGCTTCGGTCCTTTATGACACCCACACTGTCCATTCTGATTAAGAGGGACATTCAGCCGCCACTGTATGGGCACCAGCAGTGTCTTAACCCGCTGCTTGATTTTCAAAGTGATGGATGCACATGCTCAGTGCGTCTCCCTGTGATGCACTGATGGCCATGTTCTCTTCACATCTGGGTGATTCTAGATTTTTTTCATGTCTTTCATGAAGAGGATCTTATATAAATATCTTAAAATCTCCTATATCTAAATGGTATCAAAGAGACTGGTTTTATTTGGCTGATATTCTTTTTCATTCCTGTTGAATTTAACTCTTGGGAGAGTGCAAAGATGTTTTATGCATAGGACTCAGGACCTTACAGATCACACAGCATGCATGTGATAAAACTGATTTTGCCGTTTCTTGGCGCCGCATACATGCACATATATCACCAAGTGTCATAACTTTGTGTGCTCTGGTTTGCTATATTATGACATGCTACAGCATTTACGACAAAATAACAGGACATGCTAAACTCCCCTTAACTGCTGTCCCTGTGTACTCATTGGTGCCTAAAGCATTTGAATTAATCACCATACTCATGCATTTAGTCTGCCTGAGCTGCACTGTAGGTTCACGGGCGGAGGGGAAACCAGCGAGAAAGTTACAGATAAAAGATATAACACCCCAACCCATTTTAGAATCCCCTCTCTGTCTGCATGTTTATGCTAATATGCCTCATTATCATGCTTTATAGAAATCCAGGAAGTCACATGACCAGGACTTGGTACAGTCTTTTGGAGGTCATTCAAATCCAATGGGGACCTTGTGTAATTAATCAAAAATAATGTATTCTGGAGAAACAAGGTCTGTTGGACAGCAGTGTTCGACAAAGATAGGAACACCGCGCGTATTTGACCACGCGCCAACACATCCATATTGGCATAGCACAGACGTCTGCAGCTTTGCATAACTCTTCATTGTTTCCTCCTAAAATCATCTGGCTTAGAACCTATGAAAAGATCTGAAATATTTTTTAATACTCAGTTTTTTTTCTTTCTTTTATGCACTTTCTTTTGCAAATCTGTCACAAAAATCTGAGGAGTTTTTGCATAATTGGCCTCTAGCTCCTTGCAAAGCCTCCACCAGCCTGACTGTTGCTTCAGATGTTGCTGCAGTTATCAGACACATTACCAACTAAATGCTGAAAAATGTGCTCCCGAATTACACCTGACGGACTACATCAATAATGTAAAGAACATATGTGCTTTAAAAGAACGAACAAGTTGATTGAAGCTGTTCATTTTTGATGCACAGATTTCTCTGTGGTCTCTACCTCAAATCAATTCAGACGATAAAACAGATGATCAGCTCTTTGCTTTCCCTCCACATCCGTGACAAAAGGCCTTTGAGAAATTGAGAAAATAGGCTTTCGTGACCAAGCAAAGAAACAACTCCACAACAGATCATGTTGGTG
>OMNW01024835.1:0-14344 GCA_900303245.1 Selene dorsalis
AGGGAGGGGAGGGGGGCAGAGGGGGGAGCCAGCGGCCTGATAACGAGCTTTCTGACCCAGCATCCGCAGGCTGCGCTCGTTAGGAGCCGTTGCCTCGGCGACCTACCTACCGAGACATCCCACGGACACACAGCCTCACGCAGTGGCCTAACCCCACCCCCCACACTCTGGTTTGTGTGCTGGATGTTTATATGGCGCGTTTACAAGGTCACGATGATAAATACGGTTCTGAGGGTTGGGGTCGTATCTGCACCACAGACACTGGGGGCTGGACACATCCTTGTCATTGTCAATGTGTTTATGTGCTTTCCTCCAATGGCACGTCAGAGGAGTGATAATGTTTTCCCTGCTTAAAAGTCCAAGTGATTAAGTAGTGAATCATATGTAATTTGGCCTATCTGACCTTTTAGCTAGTGCGGCCGAAGTGCATTAGTAGAGCTGTAAAGAAGCCTTGCTCAAGGACACTTAAGTAGGGATGATGTGGCTCAATGCAAATGAACAGGGATGCTTCATTGAAGAGTAATGTTGTGTTGTTACCTGTCTTTATGCTTTAAAGTGACCATGCAGGAGGTGGGTTCTTCAATGGGCTCACATTGGATTGTTTACTCTATTTTTCATTGGCTGCTCCGTCGGCCTGACCCGCTGCAGCTGCCTCTGAGTGGACATCACCCCAACCAAACAGTAGCATAGGCCTGAGTCCCATGAGACACATGATTGGTTAACCAGTGACCATATGTATAGTGAGTAAGGCAGATGATGTAATATTTCACCCTAAGGTCTCACTGAAATGCCTGTGTGATGTTTCAGTCACGTTCCATTCACATTTAAAATAACTAACAGTGTGTCTGAGGGTAGGACAAAATCATAACAATGACACACACAAACAGACACATGCGCCCAAAACACACACTTCCTTTCCTGTCTCCTGTTTCTCCCTAGCCTATTCTTGCCCTCCGTGTCAACATCAGCCTTAATAAACTGCCGTCACCGACTCACCTACATCACACCGTCTTCCTGACTGCCACTGTGTTTGTGCGTATGTGTGCGTGCATGTGTGCGTGTGTGTCCCAGGGCTGCCGACTGGAAGCTGGATGCTCCTGACTGGACGGGACGCATGCGTGTGACAGCCCGGGGCAAAGTTGCCTACGTGAAATTGGAAGACAAAATCTCTGGTGAGAGAGAAGCAGACAGGACAGCACCATTGTTTACTGGCACTGCTGCTGCTGTAAATCATTTCACTGTGTAGTCTCCTGTTCTCCATCTCCCGCTCTGTTACTCATCTCTTCCAAGGTGACCCAGCCCACGTCCAAGCATGCAGTTTATTTTGAAGCAAACAGGCTGATAATCTCTGTCTGTTTCTAGCAGAGCATTTTAGAGACTTTGTGTGCTTGTTTTCCTCATATTACACAACTGAATATGGGAAGTTGGATCTATTTTGCATAATGTGTCCTACATAGAAAAAAAACCCCCATATAATTACCTTTCTCAGTGGAGATTTGGAATAGTAAATGTTAATGTCTCTTCATGATCCAAATCACCTCCGGACCATTTCCCAAAAAGATAATAAACATGTTTCTTTTGTTGTTTTCTCCAGGGGAATTGTTTGCCCAGGCCCCAGTGGAAGAGTACCCTGGCATTGCAGTGGAAACAGTCAGTGACTCAAGCCGTTACTTTGTGCTCCGCATCCAGGATGACAACGGTGGGTGAACTGTTTGTTGCTAAGCAATAAATATTTTGTAAATGCGCTCATAATTGAGTGGCTAACATGTTTGAACAGTGTGGTCCTGGGCAGAGATCCATCAGTATTTATCTGTATGGTAAATTTTGGGGAAGGTTTATTGTGGTTGGTGTGGAGATTATGGTGAGAAACTGTCTGGTTAAATGTCTTTTTGTTTGTACTACCACACAGATGCCTTAATAAACACTTAGCCCTGCTTGTTGCCTTTATCTCTCTCACAGGCCGCAGTGCGTTCATTGGGATTGGATTTGGAGACCGAGGCGATGCCTTTGATTTCAATGTTGCACTTCAGGACCACTTTAAGTAAGCAGCTGCTCCAGAGTGTATCATGAATCATAGCTTATTGGAAAGGAAATGTATTGTAGTAGTAGTAGTCTAGTTTTAAGTTTTTACATGTCTGATTCCCTCCCTGTTTTTTCTCCAGGTGGGTGAAACAGGAAAATGAATTGTCAAAGCAGGCGCAGGCTCCAGACACCACACCAAAACTGGACCTTGGCTTCAAAGAAGGACAGACCATTACTCTTAATATTGGGGTGATCTTACTTTCTTTTTCTCTTTATTAACTAATGCCTGTAAGGTTTGAGGCTAGTGATGGTTGAGAATCAATTCATGATTAGCTTCTCACTTTGAATTTTAAACCATTACCCAGCTGTTTTGATGTATCGTAAGTGCAAACCCACACACGCTCACCCCTGTGTCTCTCCTACGTAGCAATCAAAAAAGAGGGACAGGTCTCGTCCGCAGAGTTCTGGTGGCATCGGGCTCCTTCCACCTCCTCCTGGGGGGAAGCTAGCCCCACCCCCTTCATCCAGATCTACCAATCATAACACACAACCACCTGCAGCAGGAAGTGACACTGGTAGGTTGTTTTTATATCAATAACTTATAATGTGTAGGTGCATGTTGATATATGTGTGTAGCTATGCATTGGTATTTGTACATGCACTGTATGTATCTGGCACCACAAGGGAACCAGTGAATGTGTCAGCAGCTAGGCCTGGGGCGTAGGGGCTCATCTTACAAATAAAATACCAACACCAACTACAACCTATCTCGTGTATTTTTCTACAATACAGTCAATAGGAACCTGTGAGGTTGAGGTAAGAGGCTAAAAACCTATGCAGAGACCTCTTCTAAAATCACGGTGAATGATAAACACTATTACATTATATTGAAGGGATATATTTTGCTGATTATCAGTTGTATTTTTTGGAAAAACCTTTGGCCAAAAGACAAGTAAGAATAACATATTTCCCAGAAACAGCTCAACTAAACTCAGCTTAATCCTAACAGAGTTGTCAAAAGCAGTGTGCAGAGTGCAAAGACAGATTAGCATTGACGTTATTACTATCTGATTATCTCATCTGATAATAATAATAATCTGCTTTTTCCATGTTCAACCTGCAGGCTGTTCTAGATAGGCGCAGCTGTTTCTTTTACAGTAGGACAGGAAATGTGCCCTTACTGTGGCACCTCAGGAATCTGACAGAGTGAAAGTTCATGTAAATGGGCAATATGAAGCAGAGGAAAGTTGGTTCTTTTGTGAATGCTTATATTTCCTTGGCCCCTTTGGGGTTTGTTGTAAAACTGTTTCCAGTGGAGCACTTCTATCCACAGTCTTTACAATGAAGGTGGTGAGTGCAATGTTATGCTGACCTATAGGAGCACCAGCCAAAACTATGACAGATAGACTCCAGTTGTAAAATACTCATTAAATGCCCTTTTAAAAAGTTTCCCTTATTCTCTAGAGTATGGTCTGTTTAACATGGCAAATCACATTAATTTCTCCTAAAAAAAAAAAAAAAAAAATTAAGTAAAAAGTGCTATACTTTTCTATGTATCTCTACTTGTGTCTCACTGTACACTCTTAACACAGTAGTAGTCTTCCAGAGAACCTTTGATTAGTAAAGGTGCGTAGGTTATTCAGAGTAAAAGAGACACTCTTTGTGGCAAGACTTGTTGCCTTTAAGTTTCAAAAAGGCAAATGAAATCCCATGTACCTCCATTGTGTCTGGGTGGTGGTAGAGGTTTCAGAGGTTGATTCTCAAAACCTCAGCACCGAAAACTGAAACTATCTGCATGGGCAGATATCACCACGTTAGGTGGGAAAATATTGTTTTTGGGTGAACTGACACTCAACTCTCTAAGGGCAGAGGATGTTGTTACGATGCTATGTAAAGCGCTCTGAGACAAACTGTTTGTAAAAATGGGCTATACAAAAAAATATTTAACAAAATACAACTTTCATGTTTCAAAGTGAGCAAATCACGTGTAAGACAAAGATTTCTATGAGTGGAATTTATATTTCCTGAAATGGCTGCATCTACTGTTTTTTGTCCTGTCTTTTTTAGAGGTTTGTTACCTTTCTGTTTTGTTTTTTCTTTAAACCACCAGGTTGTTTGCTAGACTTGGACTCCAGTAACTCCAACTCCGTGGCTCCATCCAACCCGACCGCTACAGCCAGCTCAGACCTGTGGGGAGACTTTGACTCTGTATCCTCAAAGTGAGGAGAGGCTCACTCTGCTTTCTCCCTCTTATCTCTCAGTAAATTTATGCACCACTTTTGCAACGGTATGTGGTCCCGTATCTCTCCCTGCCAAGCAGGGTAACCCCCTGTACTAGTTTGTTTTTGCTTTAGTTGAGCTTTACATGGCCTTTGTTCTGATTTTTAGCCTGAGATATACCCACACCTCAAAGTACAGACTCACATTCTGATTCAGAGCTACTGGCTACCTTCCATCATGCTTTTTGGGGTTTGTCTGTCCTCTCTCCTCCCGTTATCTAGCTTTCTAGTTTCCATTTCCCTGTTTGAATTCTGCCTTTGCCCTTTCCTCCTCTCTACAATGTTGTATTTGCTAATTTCTATTAGGAAAAATAGAATTATAATCAAGGGAGACATAATCAGAAACATCTGACGATGAAAACGAATAAAGTTATAATAATGAATGAATTTTATGTACAGAGAATATTTATTTTAAATGTACATATTGTCAGTAGTTTGTAAGTATTGCTGTTGGTGTTGTCACTTGGATGTACTGTAGCGTATTTTTCTTCAAGTCCCCAACAGTGGGACTGACTATATGCACTGACTGACAGTCTAGTCTGTCTTTGTAGTTAGTAATGCATAGTCCGCATTAAACGCAGGGATTGTCTAATAATAGTTTTAGATTATTGCGAAGTTTACCACAAAATGATTTTACTTGAAAGAAACCTGCTAAGCTGTAACTGATTTTCAGAGTTGATGTGCTCTCTAGCACTCTCTAGTGGACTTGTGTTGCTCCACAGCATCACTTCACGAGGGGAAATATCAATTTTCGATGCAGCTGTTGATCATATGTTTGACTGGGGAAGGGTCCTGGGCATTGTGTGTAACTGTATATCAGTACAGATGAACAGGGAAGTAGGAGTGCTTAATGCAATAGGGTCCTAGCAAAGGGGAGTAAGGCATCAAGTGCTTTTATCTTTGCCTCAAAGGGGAATGGAGATGATTTAGTCCAAGTTATGTCATCTCTACTCAGCACAGCTGTTAATGCTGTGACTGGTAAGTCATTAAGGTCATGACCTGTTTCCGTCTTCAGTGAATAGGTCTGTGTCTCTGCACCGTCCCATCACGTCTGGGAAGGGCTTCACCTCTTTAATCCTACATGAGAAGGTGAGCAGGTTGTCGACCTGAATCGCAGCATGTTGTACTGTACAAACAAATTTTAACTGTGAACTTCAAATCCATGTCGAGCTCTAATGTTGTCAGTGGTGTTCTGATTCACGCAAATGCAATGTGGGACCAAGTTCATCTGTGTTTGATGCAGTGTTTTGTGGTGATATTGTTATGTACCAAGAGATGGGTCATGTTACACAGATATCACATGCACATGTGTTGTGACAGGTGTGCAGTGACAAATGGTGAGATGATGGATGTGGATTGGGACACACAGTGTGTGAGTGTAAAGCCCGAAGAATGTTTGTCAGTGTTTGTTTACTGTTCAAATTATATGCATTTCTCCCAAATGTTACTTGTTATTCAAACTGTATATGTGTATGGAAATGTATATGGAATTGAATATGCAAAGAAAAACATAAATATATCACTTAATGACTATAACTTCCCTCTGTTGTTTTTCCTCTTGACAGATGGTTAAAAAAGAACAAATAAAAAGCTTCACTCATGAATAAATGTAGTTATATTTTATTGGATATAGTAGTTCACATAATACTGGATTGTCTATGAGCACCTTATATAATCCATAAGAGTAGGTCTTTGTACTTCAAAATGACTCAGTGCTGCTTTACTACATTACTACAGTACCTTAAATGGATCGTAAACCATGGAAGACATGATCTGTGTCCAATAACACACAGATGAAATGAGCACACCTTCAGTATTCACACACAATTAAAAGACTAGTACATAAACATAGATATGACTCAGCACACACTTGTGTGTTTGTGTGTGTGTCAGAGAAAAAAAGACCCCCAGGTGTTGAGCCCTGGATTTATGGTGTTATGGGCTGTTTTTATGACAACGCCCCTGGTTTTGTGTCTCTAAGGGGCTCCATCCTCACCGGTGGTCACAACGCCATCCTGGGCCCATCAGGCCTTGTTTGCCCAGGTTTTGGGGTTGCTACGACGACTGCGACAGCGTTTCCTATTAGTTGACCTCTCAAAACGTCTGGGCCACCCAGACAACTCTCGGCACAGCTCAGCTGCAGACAGCAAGAGACAGACAGACCGATTTCTTCAAGTGAACAATCGTGCGCTGTCGCATCTAGGTGCTTGTTAACACGTGTGGTCCGCCTCACCTTTCAGATACTCATCCTGTTGGCACACGGTCCTCATGCAGATCTCTTTGTTGATCACGTAGACACGAGGGAGGCTGTGTCAGATACCAGATGAAGTGTTAGAGTCAGAGTCTGTCCTTACGTAACTAAAACCTTCCACACAGCTTTGCCAGCAGTTAAATGTGATTAGGCATGTTCACACAAGCACTATAGATAATTGCAATTTTTGGGTTACCTGTAATCAGAATGTTTCCATTTCTATATACTCCATATCTGTAGATAATTTGTAAATTCTCTATACAAAACAGGATGATCTTTCACAATGAGTTTAACAAGAGCAATAGCAATATATAAAGCAGACAACATAAACACGATGCATACACATTTGTACACAGTAATTATGTATCTTTTTTTTGACATGATATTTATACACCTGAATGTGGATGTAACACAGTATGCCTACAATGTTTCACTGTCCCGCTGCATTTACTCAAGTGAAGGATCTGAGAAATCACCTGTAGAAACACAGATTGTGAATACATCTCTTGATGGGCCTGTGAACTGAGTACATCCTGGTGCAGGGATACATCTCCTCCCTACAGTCTGAAGAGACAGGGGATACGTACATGTCACAATGAAACAACAACAAGATGAAGCACATCGAAACTTATGAAGCGCAAGTGATTTGTGCCTTCAAACAGGTCTTCAAAGCTGCTGTGACTCACTGGATGGCAAGGGGCTTGTAGGTGGTCCGGGGGTCTCTAGAAACACATCACAGAAATCATGATCAGATTGGGAAAACATCTGAGCGGTGACCCACGTCAGCGACCTACACAGACTGACAGATGTCATGCACAACACAACTCGTCGGGTTCTGAAGTGTGACTTAAAAGGAGAGGAGCATTACCAGACTCCTGGGCTTGGACCACAGCTGTGAGCACTGTGGAACAGAAACCACATGAGGGGAGTGTTTCGCAGCATAAAAACAAACACACAACGACTCAACCGTAATTAAACAAGATGATTTGTGTGTTCTGTTTGGCAGCGTTACCGTGGAAACTGCAGAGGAGCAGGACCACTGGAAGGCCGCCCATTCCTTCAACTTGTAAGGGGTATGCTTTACGAGCTGGAGGAAACCAAAGAGGAAAAGAGTCAGGAGGATTTCACAGAGTGGAACTGTTCAATATCCTCTCTGAAAATGTTTGTGCTGTTTATGTTTCCTTTAATCCCCCTGCATATAAATGCTCCCTACATTCCAGGTCTCCGTAATGTTTTCCCCACGGTTTTTGCTCCAGCTAAAAACACAGAGAGCGGTGCTATGTTTTGGGTAACAGACAAGTTGTCATCGTTATAGAAGAGTGTCTGATGTCATTTTGCTGTGGTTTAATGTGTTTCACAGTACACGCTGGTAATTACTGGACTGCATGTGAACAGCCAAATGAAGTACCAGTGGACCCACTAAAGACAAGTTTGACTTTCTCCTCCTGAAAATGTTTTCCCCTCTTTCCCCGAGTCCCTCTCTTTCACTCTCTCCTTCCCTCTCTCCTCTCCCGCCCTGCATCATTCCTCTTGTGATGTGTCAGTGTAACTTTGGAGTCCAAGATGTGAGTTCTCGCAAAAGAATGTGTTTTTTGTGCCCTATTCGAGCACCCCTCCACCCCTCCCCAGTTTCAGTCTTACATTCTTTTCCAGCTTTCTTTTCATAGAAAATTTTGCAGCTTTCCATGGGTACGATCACCACCTGCCAATCTGAGCGTGACACTTTTTGTCACAAGTTGTGTCTTTTCTGCAGCGATAATCCCGCAGTCACACATTCGCAATCACTGAAAATGAAACCCTGGATTGTCCTGGTTTAGCCCGGTGCATGCCTCTGTTGATTTGTTTGTGAGAGTGACATGTTTTCCACTGCATGAACTTGCTGAACTCTGCATGCAACCACACATCACCGACCAAAAAACTCAAACTCTGAAGTGTAATCACATAATCAGCCAAGCGTTCACTCTCAAATTTCCTCATGTTTATATCTAATCTGCAGTAGATACTCTTCCATTAATATCTCTGGATGTGAGCTATCGTTCATCTGCAGATGTGCCTGTGTGTATTTCCTACAGTATGTGTCAAAATCAGGTGAAAAAGAAGCGTAATTAACTTGTACTCACAACTTTTGCTGTCGTCCACAACTGCTTTAGTTTTATGAATCTTTTGTCTTCTCCTCTTTCCCCTCCTTCCCTCTCCTCCTCCTCCCTCCTCCTCCTCCCTCAGTCTTTCCTCCGATCATCGTTTTTTAGCATTTCACTTTTTTCTGCCCCAATCTGGTAAATATTTAGCATGCAGATGTAATCTGATGTCCCACACACCTTTTTATGGTCATGTTTGGCAATCATTTTCTCAGACACAGTTCCAGTGTCCTGTATTTATGTGGCTCTCAGTGTCTCATCACTAAACAAAACATGATGTAGAGAATGTCATCATCCATATAAAAGCAGGGCAGTTGTTTTGTTCATCAAGTAGGCTACGTTACATCATTACGGGCATGTGTAATAGATGGCAACACGTTTTTAAAGCATTGTTAGGTTTCAGATCAGAGATGTTCTGGTTTATTGTCTGAATGATTTACCGTTGTTATGACAGTGTTTATATTTGTCCATTTCATTTTCAGTAAAAGAAATTAAGTGCGCAGCAGCAAGACACAAATTAACTGAGGCATCCAACTGCTCAACAGCGGGCCTCCAATTTGGCTTTTGCACTACTTAAGATAACCAGCAGGTGGAGCAATACACACAGAGAGAGTGAGGGACTGAATGACTTAGACACACACTGTACAACTGTATTTACTGTAATACTGTATGTGACTGTTTTGCGTCTATAACATACATTATATTATATTAAGTCCTTTTTCTGTATTTGTGTAGCTGCATCCGACACATCTACATGCACTGGTGACCTGTTTTTGAAATTTCCATTAAAATTACATTTTTGAATGAATATGAATTTGATCCATGTCCCAAACAGACACTCAGACAAAGTTAGTGAATTCAGAGACCAGTCAGTTCTATCAGTTAAGTGAACTAGCTTTTATTTGCTCTCAGACTAGTCTGAGTTAGACAGAGGTGATGAACTTTAAGCAATGAAAATGCCACTGTAGCCCAGCTCACTCTGCAGCAGTAATAACAGTCCAGTGCTATAAACATGTGCCCCAACCCCCTAAGTTATGTGTTACACATCCTTAGCATGTATGATTTAAATTCTCCACAGCAGCCACAGCTTCTTTCATTTGTTGCTGCAATAATGAGTTAATTAATCATTCAGTGAATCAATAGGAAAATTACCAAAATGTTTTGCAAATAAATAATTTATTTAGAAGCAAATTAAACATTCAGTAATTCCTTCATTCTCTGAGGATGATCCCTGTTTATATTATATTTTATTTTACTTTTATTATTGGCCTGGTCAAACTGGACAAACAAATACAGTGGGAGAGGTCATCTTGTTAGACTCTGGAAATATTTTTTCCAGACTTAACTAATAAATGATTAACTGACACATGAATACATTTAGCTCAGTTTAGTCTGATTTTGAATATGGTTACCATTAAAGGAAGTGGTAACCCGTTGGTTAAAAAGGATGAAGTGTATTTGAGGAACCTGCCGTAACAAATGCAGAGCATTTGTGTGATTAGCATCTTTATTTGTCTTATTCTGGTGAAGATAATATCTGTGAGACAGATATTTGTAAAATAAGCAGGAAACTAACTACACCACAAAGAAGGTTTGCAAACCACAATAAACGTAATAATAAACTTTGCGTATCTCCTCTGTTGTACAGAAGTGTCTAGCTCCCCAACAGACTAGAAATGGATTTGGCACAATTACTAACTGTATGATGATGATTAGTATTAGTCATACAAACATATACAGCTGAATATTTGTCATCTGCTGTGCACAATTCACTTTATATATTCGTATCCCAGGTGGTTATCTGTTCAAAGATGAAAGTGACTATCAAGGCCATAGTTCCTGACCCTTTGTCTCAGAGGCTCTTTGTGCTGGAAAGATGTGTTTCATTGGGATCATTATAGCTGCACTGGGAGGGAAACTTGACTCTACATTGGCTTCCATGGATCTGACTAATATAAATATTGCCACACATACCTTTGAAGTCACAGACTCTTCAAGCTCTTGAACCGACTATGCCATTATAGGCCTATTCGGTTCAAGAGGGAGACACTCATCATCCCCCTGACATATCGGGGTTACACAGACCTCAGAGCGAGTGCCTGTGGGGTGGCCCTAACAAGGTCGACTAGGCGAGGCTGATGACAGCTTGACAGATGGAGGGAGTATAAGCAAAAGAGAAATGGAGAGGAGCCAAGATGGACGATCAATCCTTTGAACACATCAACCTGCCACTCTCTTCAGGCATGAGGAGAAAGTAGAGACGAGAGGAGCAGAGATAAAGAGAGAAACAAGAGCAGTAAAAGAGGCAGGTGTATGGGGAGACTGAAAGTAACGCAAAACGTTAAGGAAATCATGCCAGATAGTAAACACATGATAATCTCTCAACTTGTTTATTAGTTGGAAGGCACTGCATGAGGCATGCCAGCTGCGCAGTGTATACTGTCTCTCTCTGTGACCTCTTTTGCACCCAAGCATGCTCCTCCCTCACTCTACCTCACTGCATTTCAGCCAGCTGAAGCACTTTTCATGTACTACTGTCTTCTAAATGCACTGAATCAAGACACACACCCAGAGCTCCGACTGAAATCTCCAGTTAGTGTATTGCAAATCTCAGTAAATACCCCGCCTTGACATATGGGCTGTATCTTACAAACCAGATCCAGTGTTGGTCATTGGTGGTTCTCGCAATAATACAAGGCTCTTCCATGTGAATCTGTTTAAGCAGTTAAAGTAGCTTAACCTGCAACCTGGATGAATTTGAGGGTGTAGGGGAAATATTAGGCCATGATGTCCCTAAGTGGCTGGCCTTCTCCTAGAGATACATTTCAGATATTTGGCCATATTTGCCACACTCAGGACATCAATCTGTCTCCCATATCGGTGTCTGCTTTTGCAGTTATCACTTCCATGACATGTGATGTTTTTTTATCAGCTAACTGTCTAAATATCAGTTACAATTAATGTTGTTTTCCATTCAGTGATCTCGGGATCCTCTGTCTACCATAACATTGATTTTCCAGAACACTAAAAACGGTCGTTTAAAGATTGTGACATTAGATATAAGATCATAAGATGCTTTAAAGACACTAAATTGGGGCCATTAAAAAGTTTGAGCATTTACGCCAAAGACTTTATTAAAATCTGGAAGCATGAAATTTGAATCTTGCTGACATTATAAATCTAAATCGGAGCGTCTTGAGTTTCTCGATTAGAACAGGTGTCTGTCGTCCTTATGAGTGTTTTAGAGGCCTGTCCTAACTTGGAAATACTTTCTTGACCCAAAGTAAAAGAAGCTGCACAACCATGACATTGCACATGTTAGGATATATGTAAGGACAAGCAGTACTGTGTAGATGTCCTTGTTTCTCCTGTTTTCATCATCCCTGCTATCTGTCCTCATGGACCCCCAGCAGATTTGCACCTCGACCAGCATCTTTGTGTTGGCACTCTATTGTCTCTGCGGTCTGCGCCATGTGTTTCCATTTGTCAGCTTGTACGCCTCCATTAGCTCCCCACCTGAATGTCACATGAGCCTTGTGTCTCTGTTTCCCAGAAAACATCTCAAATGGCTGTTTCTAAGGGAGATATCAAGTGTTTTAATGCAACACAACTAATGAAGGCTGGTAGTTCTTCATGGTTCATGGTGGCAGTGACCTGGGAAGAAACAGATCCAGATAGTGAGAGTGCACAAAGCAGATGTGACTGCAAAAGCAAAGATTAAAGGAAACGATGGGCCCAAGTGGCAAGACAGGTAAAAGGGAAAGGTTATCAGTGAGAGGGCCCAAGATAAAAAAAAAAAAAAAAGAAAAAAGAAAGAAAAGAGGAGAGGAGGGAGTTAACAGGCAAGACGGGTCATGGTGTTCCATCAGATTGTGCTGTTACAGGCCTGTGGGCGCCAAGGCAGCCTGACTTTTGCATTTGGAGGGCTGTGGACTGCAGATAGTCAGAGAGAGGTGATGATGTGCATGGTGTGTAAATAGATGGACTTGGGGTCTATTTATAAATCCATCTGGAGTGGCCCTTAGCAGGGGTTAGCACACACGAGGTTGACTTATACAGTCGTACTGCACATTAGCAGCTCGCTACCAACAGGGATCCACTCCAAAATGAAACACAAATATTGTGCATGCTGCAAAGTGAATGTTTTTCTTTACAATAGAGGAAATGAGCCTGAATCTCATGTGTTACAAAGTAATTTTTGCAAATAAAATGGTGTCAGTGGTGTTCTTTGAATTTTCACTGATTCACAGTTGCTAGCATTGCATGATTGAGAAGGGGCAAACTTATACAAAGTCACCATCAGGAATACCAGTGTGTTGTTTTGGGAGCACCCTACCAGGAATGCAGGTGATTTTTCAACCAGTAATGGTCCTCCGTGACAGATGTAGGACAAGTGTCCACGTGGACAGCACAGAGGTCAACCTGCGAAGTGTGCAGATTTCACATGAGGTTTGTTCTACTGTCAACACGTCAGTCAATCAAATATAAGTACAGTGCAGCATAAAATGCAGGTCCTTTAGCTTCAGAATCATGCAGGCAGGAAATGGAGACGTGTATCACGTCTGGTCTGCTGCAGGTAGTATGCCTGGGGTTTGCATCAGGCAGAGTTGGACAAGGATCACGCTGGTATCACTATCAGCTTGTATTGTTCAGTCCAATTTTAGATGTGCTTCTTCTGTTCTGCAGCACCTGTTGCTTCACCACGTCAAAGATGTCCCTTTCCCTCTTTCCATAGGTGAACTTCTCTATAAATGTTTTAAATGATTATTCCTACATAATCATGATTGTATTAATGTTTAAAAACTAATCAGTAATTAAGCCTAAAAAAATGTTTTCTGGTTTAGAGCTCATTTTGAAGTAAGACATCCTGTTGATACATCCTCAGTAAGAGGTCACAGTTTTTCACCAATGTTTTTTGGCAGTTCACTGCTCTTCCAGGAAGGGGGCCAAACGTTTGTTGGTGTTCTTCCATATTAATTAAAATGTTGACTAAACACAGTCATCAAGCCACGTTAGATGGGAACATGCTGTACAACATTCGTCTCATTGTGTGAGACATCATACTGTATGTTTACTGCTTTTTTGTTACTCAACGATGTGTTCCGTTCATTAAGTCACTTATTAAGGTTTTATATTTACTATTAAATAAAGTTATTAGGTTAGGGTTATGAAGACGCATTAGACATACTGATGGTTTAGAGAAGAAATATCAAGCGCTTTGTGTATTGTGTCAGGTTGGGTTGGGTTGGGTATCATGCAGGGCCATAAATTAAATATATACAATAAGCTGTCCACCTAAAAGTGCCATTCAGGAGTCCTTCATATCATAAGATTGTAATACAAGGCGCATGTGTGTGTTTGTACTCCTATCATTGTGAGGACAAGTGTGAATTTTAAACCTTTGGAGTGAGGACCATTCCGGAACCCGAACCAGAACCGGGACCGGAACCCGAACCGGAACCGGGACCGGAACTGGAACCGGGACCGGGACCGGGACCGGAACCGGAACCCGAACCGGGACCGAGACCGGGACCGGAATCCGAACCGGAACCGGGACCCGGACCGGGACCGGAACCCGAACCGGAACCGCGACCAGGATCGGGACCGGGATCAGAACCGGGCCCGGGACTGGGACCAGGATCGGAACCGGAACC
>OMNW01024836.1:0-14334 GCA_900303245.1 Selene dorsalis
CCTGTAAAAATGAAGACTGTCTTTTACGCTGTAGCATTTCCGCAGGTTGATTATGGCATCGCATTACGTTATGTTACATTTCTGTCTTACTTGGCCAAGCAGGTGCTGGAGTGGCTGTTGACAAACAGAGGAGAAGTGAAAGAAGAGATGCTTTCTTCTGGACCGGACTCCATCGTCAGTGAGGATAAAGACCTTTTTTGTGAAGGCACTGATCCGTGTCAGTGTGTGTAAATACAGTTTTATGGATTATTATTCCAATCAATGACAAATGTTTTGTTTGTTTGTTTTTTGCTAACGTCAATCAAATCATTTAGTGCCCTCATATAATGCATAGTGAAGAGCTGCTATGGTGTGTGTTATTGAACTTTTTGGCTGCTGTGAAGCAACTATTGTGGTTTGGTTTATGGGTGTGTGTGTGTGTGTGCGCACGCTACTGTGTGTAATAACCAAGGCGTCAATTATCTTTTTGGTAAACGATTATACATATGCGATGATCTTTATCAATGTAATTGAAAATTGATAATATTTTCATATTAGTTTCTGATATTATTTTGACTTCTCTTTTTTTTAACCTCACTGAAGATGGAGAACTATCAAAATGCCTTTGCACTCCTAAAAATGAGCATCTCAAAAACTAAAAAAGATACATTGTTACAATAACTTGAATAGCGTTAAGAAATATTTTGTTTATTTTTGTACATTTAGAAATGTTTTGGATCACCATGTTTTGTGTTTATTAAGTAAAATGGGATGAAAAAATGTTTCATCTTGTTCACATGTTTGTTTTCACTCGGTTCCACACACTCCACAACTGACAGAGCGCATGTTTCCATGACGACTAACTGGAAACAGACAATCAGGAGTCATGTTTACATGACTCCTGATTGTAAAAATGAAACTCTGAGAAGTAACTAAACTTTAACAATGGAGACACACATATGTAGTGCAGAAGAACACGGGTTATTTGTGGCGCTGGTCATTTTGTTTTATGAACGGACTGCTCCAGAGTTTGACTGTAGCTGCGCTAACTGGAAAACAGATTTCTGTTTCTAATACATGTGGTATCGGAGCGGTGCCTCAGAGGCATTTCCTATACTGGTATCAGAATTGGAACAACTCCATGCACACCTACAGTGAGCTCAGACAGGCATCTTATGAAAGCTGCCTATTGAAAATCTGTGCTGACAGACAATATTGGAAAAACAAAAACATCAGTTTGTCTATCCTCAATCCAACTACAAGACAACTAAAAGTTTCATGGAAAGTTTCATTATTTTTGTGGCAAACACAAGTTTGATCTGATACTGAACAAGGTTCTTTATTCTTTCTTAATCTATTGCCATTCTGTTTTCAATGGGATATTATTGAGTTAATTTAGAAACATGTGGAAATGCAATCAGGATTAATTTGCTACTGTGTGTCTATAATTCAGCATAATCTATGAGAACAGAAAAGATAACGGGCCACAGAGGTCTGCTGCTTTATCTCTGTCACTGCAGGTATTAACAAATGCATTCTATTATATTACATTGAAGCATTACCATCTTCACCCTGAACAAAATAAGCATCAGGAAATAAATATAGAAAGACTACAGCCTTATGTAATGTACACGTAGCACTACAGCAAACAGGACAGGAGTTTGTGTATAATCAGTCAGAATAAATAATACCTCCAATTTGCAGACTTTTTTGTCTTTAACAACAATGTCAGTTTTTTTGTAGACTATCAGCCAATTAATTGGCTATTGGTATTTCCAGCTACAAACTATCGTTATCCTATCAGCCTGAACTCCACCATCATCAGTGCACCTGCAATAATTACCATAAAACTGCAGACAGAGTGGAATCCAAAGTATGTTTCACAATAAATATTAATTAGGGCCCGGGTGTCAGCAATGTTGACTGACGAAGACTCTATAGAAATTGTACTGTTTATTATTATTAATCAATGATCTAAATTTTGGGGGCTCTTCCATGTTCAAAAAGTCAGGAAAATATGGACAATGGTCCAGAAGACGGCCCAAAAATGGCGTACTATGGGGGCGTTGCACATGGGCGAGGGTAAATGGAGAAATAGCGTCCCTTTGAAATTTTCAAAAACCCCTCCGCTTCAGGGTTACTTTGTCGTAGGTGGACAAAAATCAGTACAAATATGCATCATACCTAGATGTACAAAAAAGCGTCTTGACAACATGACCTCAACCCAACAGGAAGTCGGCAATAATGATTTCGATTTTGGTAACAGCAGTGTTTCATTTTGTTTCCCTGAGCTGATGTTAGGGACATCATCATCAAGCCCTCAGTATGGACTCACGTTCTTAGCTTGTCATTACCAGTAATCATAGTCACCGTACGTTCTTACAAGTGTTCATCTCAATTAGCCATCACATCAAATTAACATGTTAACATTAAGTCACACTGCCTTACATTGTGTCGGCCCACTCAGTGGACCTGAGCTGACCAGGTGCTTACAGTGGTAGTGTAGGCAGCTGTTTGAGCATGTGAGCTCAGTTTTACAGTGGATGCTGCTCCCACACCTTTGACATCGTCTCTCTTTCCTTCTTTTCTGGGCTTTAGTCCATCTCTCCTCTGATCACTCCACTGAATTCTGACAATGCGGTGCGTCAGTAATAAAGGCCCATGTGAAACACAAGCAGAGTACGCTGTATAATGCGAGTGAAATTAATTAAGTGAAGCTTCGATTAAGGAAAAAAACTGCCAAGTGTCTCGAAACAAAATGGACAGCGCTGCCAGGCAGCAACATTCTTCCTGCATGCTCTGCAGACTGGACAGGTGTCTTCAGCCAGCTGTCCCTCAGTGTTCTGCTGAAATCCAAAATACGCCCATATACTTATGATTTTTCTGTTTTCTTTCGATCTAGATTCCTACGTTACAAGCTACATATGCGTGCTGTGCCTGCACAGGGAGACTTGGGTGAGGCTGTTATTACATATCCCGATATTTATCTACCAAGATAATGTGATTAATTTAAACATAAACAGTAATTGCAACTGTGTCAAACTTTTACTGAGATGACCATGATACCGTTAATTGTTACATCATTACACCATGGTGATCAAAAGTTATGAAAAAGACTGTCTGTAGGTCAACACAAGTACCGTACTCTTTCATGTACTAATCCTACACAGTTGACCTGATCAACTTCATTTCTGTTCTAAAATATGTCTAACAAGTTGGTGATGCTACATAATGACCTGTGTTAAGTTTTGTGCAATGGCGTCCGCATGGCGGCCCGATGCGGGATTCAAATCGGGGCTGACTGCAGCGAGGACTGTAGCCTGCATATGGGGCGCCTGCTCAACCCACTGCGCCACACAGCACCCCATGTTTGCATTTTTAATGACTTTACACACTCTGAAACAACTGAGATGCGAGATTTGCTCAACTGCATCCTGAGATGCATCTCACCTCTGGAGTTGGGTGGGTTGGTGGAGTCTTAATTCTTTGTTGTGCAATGAAGCGAATCAGGGAGTTTGTTTCTGGGGAGCCCCGGACACCAATACTGGACCGTCGCCTTGCCTTTATTTGTGCCAGACGAGATTTATCTAGAGGAAGAGGAGGAAGCATATGACTTTATTGACATTAAATAGAAACATACACTTGACTTTCAAGTCTTTTATTTGGGCTAAGTTTGATGACACTGTGGTACTGAAGAGGAAACCTGTTGCTCTTTTGATATCAGCTTTGGCTGCAGTATGACTTAATGTGGTTATGTTTAAATCTAGGATTTAAACTAGAAATGTTTAAATCCTAATATTACAGACTGCGACAAACCCATCAACTATTTCTACAGTTTTTCCCACGGCCTCTTCCTGTGGTGGCTGCGTACAACAGAGTAATACAAATCAACTCTGAATGTGATGGTCTTAGCTGTTTAGCAACAAACAGAGAGCAGTCCTCTCACCTTTGCGGTTGGATGCTGCTGCTGGGGTAAAACTCTGGACAGAGATGCCAAACTGAAAAGGTGTGAGCTTGGAGAAATTCAGGGGGTCTGAGGTGCCATCTACAACAGGGGGGGCATCCTCTTCAGAAGGGGACAACATCTTCTCCCTCTGATCTCCCTCAGTGTCGGCCGTGCTCATCTCTGTGGTAGCCATCTGCATAGACAGTTTGAATGTATATCATTACATTTTTTACATCATTACCTTTTTTCTTTTCAACAGTTCACCTCAGTCTAACAGAAAGCACTCTGGACTCGACAAATAACTACTCTATTTATTTATTTATTACATTGCAAACTGAAAAAACTGTATGTCTGTTGTATAAAACATGTAACATTTTGTACATGTAGCTTTTGTACATACTCATTTGTACATATTTCTGAAGTTATGTGTATGTTTTTTAAGCAATTTCTTTCTATTTTATCCTTTTACTTTTCTATGTGCACTGTGTGTTATTGCTTGCTGTTGTGACACAATAATGTCCCTGAGGGATCAATGAATTAGATCTTACTGTTATATTTCAAAAGCAGCTAACGAAAAAGGACATGTACAGTGTCAACCACGGTTCGTCGTTAAAACTGAAGGTGGATAACAACAGAGGATTCGTCAAACAGCTGCATTTCCACAGTATTCTGGTCCAGCACGAGTCAAGCTTGTTGGCAATTACAGTGAATAACAATGTGAATTTAACATTTAGTATGAACAAAACTTCATGTTGAGTCTATAACGATATAAACGTGTGTCCTAATTCGTGATGTGCCCTTAACTTTAGCTGGACGCTAATGTAGTTAGCTTAATACCCCTTAGGAAACGTAGGAAAAAACGGTAAATTAACTTAAAATGTTACGCACGCGGTTCATAACAATTCAGTTACTACATACGCAGAATAAACTGAATGAGCTCTAACATTCGACAGCTAACAGCAGACAGCTGCCAGGACCGTTACTATAAAAACTAATAAACTATATGTTGTTTATCGCTTGTCTCCTGATAGCTGCTGGACGTTAGCTCACAGCGACAGCAGACAGCAAGTTTAACACTTACCTGGTGTATTTAAGACAATGACAGGGAGTTGTGCTGTTAAAATACCTATAATACGACTGCAATATAATATAAAGGCATTAATTTCTTAATGCATGTTCATAAAAAATAAAAACGACATAAAAGAGCAGCAGAGGGTAATTCAAACCACGCTCCACGGAAGAGCCAGCGGTGGCGACATATAGATCCCTCCGCGGAAAAACTCTGCCGCACTTGTAAACATTTATACAACCCTAAACTATGCTATATACTTTGCAGACTTGTTTGATTATTCGAAAAAGAATATTTGAAACATCAAAAAGAGTTCCGTTTGAAAATCGCTCATAACAGATAGGAAACTGTCGTAGAATCGTTAGAGGGAACTAACTTCCGTAAGTACTTCAAAAGGGGCCGGAACTCATTTAATATGAATTGGCCAATAGTAACACCGGACAAGAGCCACGTGAGTCAAAGTAGCGTCAATGGATGGTCCCTCCCCCTGCCTCTTCTGAGCTGAATGACAACTGGTAATGCTGCGCAAACTGTGCACCTGGACCTTATTCAGCTCATATACAGCTCACATACACATTCTCAGGGCACTTTCGCACTTGATTAAAAAAACAAACAGGAATACTCAAGTTAGTTAGTAGTGATAATAATATTTATAATTAGCAGTAGTATCCAGCTGTAGTATTAATTAAGCAATAACTAATTCCATGTGATTAATATATTTTAGAAGTAGTTGAAACTTTAGAGGAAACAATTAAAGACCACCAGAGCACATGATTTCAGTTATTTGGGAGGAATTAACCACACAGATTAAATCTGTTTGACTGAGAAAATGCTAAAATGAAATGCTCAAATGCAGAGATACAGGCAGTCTCTAGGGTGCAAAGGGCTCATTTCCAGAGTGGGGACAAATCAGACCTAACCTCTCTGACATCTGTGTCAGCAGCTGTTTTGGTAAATTATTCTGTAGCCTACTACAATAAATAAAAGAACACTTTAATACTTTTCCTTGACCAACCCTCCACCCTGAGTGAAACTCAAATTGGCCTCTTTCCAAAACATCTCCAGCCACATTTTAATTACCAAACATGTTCACAAAACACACAAGCCAAAAAAAAGAAAAAGAAGGACACAAAGGATGACTTGTGTAATGTGGAAAAAGTGGCAAAATATATGAACTCTTCACCCAGACAAGAGCTGTTTGTAAGAGTTGTAATTTAAATCCAACATTATTTAATGTATATAATAAAGTCACAGTTCACCTGGATCAACGTGCTGCTCATGGTCTCTGTGTTTCATGCTGATGACCTTGTTCTACTGCCTCCTACTACTGAACTGCAGCCACAGCTGGACTCAGGAACACTGTCAGAAGTGGGCCCTGGCAGTAAATATGAAGAAAACAAACATACCAAATGCAGGGAAATCATGACATCACTGAGTAGGCAGTATGCACTATACATAGGCAACCTTAATTACAGCATCAAAAAAACTTCAGATGCTTGAATGAATGCAGTGAAGAAAAAGCTCTAAATGCCAGTAAATGAAGATTTGTAACTCCAAAATGCAAATTGAAATCTATCATCAAATATCTGATAGTGTTTTCCTGCTCATGCACTGTATAGCGATGTATGAGGGGTCCTCTCAGTCGTCACACCTGCACCCTCTGGGAAAACACACAGCAGAATCTCTACATGCAGAATACAGCGGATACATTTTACATGTACAAAGAAAAACAACAACAAATGCCTGTCAAGCAGAGCCAGGCTGATGTTTAACATTCAAAGGAGAGCGCTCACATTTTTAAGCACCTAAAATCCAGCCCCCCAGACACTCTCCATTCCAAAGCTCTCCAAGCCCAAGAGCTGAGCCTAGAAAAGAGTCCCATTTGCCAGCACTGCTTCCCAAACAGCCATCAGCATAAACCACATTTTAACACAAAGTAGAAGAACCTACTGAAACACTGGGAAGTAGATGAGACTGTTATCAGTCCCTAAACAGAGATTAAAAATTGGCAGAACAGTTCTTACCTGTCAGAGACAGAAAGCAGGGGCATAACCCGACCGGGCCCAAGCTCAGTGACCAAACACTGGCAATCGAACAAGGCCAACAGAAAAAATCCATGGCAACTGAAAGAAAACAGAACATGTGGTCAGTGTTGGACAGGTGATACAGAGGCAGATGAACCCCCCTAAAATATGAATCATTCAGTTAAATGAGGGATGTTCCATTCAAACTGAGACTTCAGTGAGCTAAATTACATCTCAAAATTACAGTGAATATGCTCCAAGAAGATGGAGGAGCATATACTGTAAATATATGATCTATATTGTTTTTTCTAAAACCTTCAAGCAGCTTTGATTCAAATTGATTTTAATGTATTCATTTTATTTATACATGTGTGGTCAAATTAAAGGACATTTTTGCTGTTATTTTGCATTCAGTATTTTGTTATTGCCAACAAATTGGCAGAGTGGTTCTCACACTAAGCCATGCTTTCTTACTGAAGATGTCAATGTTCCAAATGCAGGTCACAAAGTCACAAACAAACTTTTTTTTTTTTTTTTCCCAGGTGCTGGAGTCTAAAAACAATCAACTTTACATAGATAGATAGATTAAAAGATATATAGCCAGTGGTCCAGTTGGATTAGAATTAGCTTGACTGTAGGGCCCCATCTGCCATTGGCTGCATTGAAAGCAAACAGCTGGAGCTTGTGTGCAGCGTCTCTCTGTTGGTTCACAGCTGACCTGATGCTCAAAGTGAAAACTCCTCCTTTGTCAGCCAGATAGGTAGCTATCAGTATTTTCTTGATCAACTTGATGGAAGTTGCAGAGTGTAGCAAACTGTTCAGCACACGTAACATAGATAAGAGCTTTGGGTTCACGTTGACTGGAAGCCGTAGAACTTTATATCTATTCACTTGCTTTTCTATTTGATTTTCAATGGTGAAGTTATAGATAAAAAAGAAGCATTGATGTTTGGCTGGTTAAAACTCAAACAACACACATGAATGAATGGCACCTTAAGGAAAAGCAACTAAAGTGTATTAAACTATAGATACTGATATTTTCATTTGGTTTAAGATAGTTTCACATCACTCTCAGCCTGCCCTGTGAGACTGAAAATCAACAATCCCCAACCAGCGGATAAACTGTGTTATACTCTTGAAAAGCTCAGTAAACCCTACCCACACACACAGATCCTCCTTTTGTGAGGTTTGGGAGTTGCGGCGCTGCAGAGTACACTGAAATCAGATGGAACTGTGAGCCTCTCTCCGCAGCTGGGATTGCCGACCACATGAGACATGTGGCTTCTTCTGTTGACACCAGACAAGGCTGTGCAAGAGGCTTGACTCTTGTTGTTGTTGTTCTCGTGCAGCACAGGCTGGGGAAATGAAACAACTGTAGATATTCACAGGTGAAATACCAACGTATGTGCCTGAGCTCCTGAACAAGATGACATCTTTTCTATTTAAAAAAAAAAAAAGGAAGGTGTGAAGTGTGGAGACTGGATGGAAGCTGGCCCTGGGATCCAGAGAAGAAGAGGTTAAGCACCGATTCAGGGACAAGCAACTAGAAACAATTGACATTGATTCACTAGATGGCTGTTAAGGCGCTTGAACAGTGGTCTTGATGAGGTGATGAGCAGCACTTTTGGAGGACGCAGGTGTGGAGAGGAGTAACAAGTGGGAGGTCACGCCCACACACACACACCATTACAGACTTATCTGGTTTTTTGTTAGAATTTAGCCACTCATTACGTTCCAACCCTCTAATATATCTACAGTCTCTGTTGTCAATCGATGAAGCAAGATATAAAGGTGAAAACTGTTAAAATATTTCTATAACACTCATTGAGATTGTGTAGAATGACCAGTAATGTGGAACTTTTCCTTCTTTTCTTCTAGATTGTGTCCAGTGTGTGTTTGTAGCACCACAGTCACCCCACTTTGACTGCAGAGGCTGGACATTCAGTCACTAATCCACTAACTCTGCAGTCACTCTCACCACTTGGTGATAATTGTTACAGCAAACACAGATTATGCCAGAGATGTTTTCAGTCCGTTGTAGCTGGTTGTTCATTCAGACACATTAATTAAGATAGATTGCTTCCCACAAACCTGCAAACACCACGTGTGTGTTCATTTTCCCTCAAAACACAAACACATGGATATAATGGATATAATTCTGTCCCAAACATAACACGAGGTGTCTGCTTTGGAGAACAAATCTAGAACACCATGTACTTAGGTGTAACTTTCTGAATATATGTTAAAGAGCTTCTGCAGTGTAGTGGTGTGCACTAGAGACTGAGTAAAGACATTAAAAAATGAAATCAAAACTGAATCAGTGGAGGTGAAAATGTGCTGAGGTGAGCCAAGCCCTAAAAACACAAATCCTACATTTTCCAATTTCCATCTTGTTTTTTTACAGAGCCTGTGGTGTCTGTGTAAATACTTGCTCTGACAACTGTGGCCACAGAAACATTATCATAAGCGTTACCAAAGGCCGAGTACTTCCTGTGACCTGAAAAACAAACTCACACACCTTGAGTATATCTCTATTTTTATTTGTGTATATATACACTTATAAAAAATAAGGACATATGTACAATGATAATAAATATCAACATGTTTGTACAAGTGAAATAAGTTACTTAACATATTTTAAAAACAAAAAGATCAATAACAAACAAGCAAAAATGGGGCAAAAATAAAATTGGATTGATAGTAGAATAATAACAAATATTAATGTGGAAGAAAACAGCAGAACTTAAAGCCTCATGTGAGAGAAAATATTATCAGCAAACAAATTTGTAAGAGGAAAATGCACATTAAGTGCACAACACATGCTTTTTTTCAAGTTTGAGATGTGTCTTCTTTTATCTTCTCAGTTAAAATTAATGCCTGAATGTAAAAATATATTAAGACATAACCAAGTACCAGTGTAAGGAGCTAATGTGTTTTTAGCTTTCTGCTTCAGGGAAAGTAATACTTCAAAGTTGGCAGATTTTAGTCCTGATCAGCAGCAACATATTTGAATTTTCAGGAGCTGACAAATTAAATAATTGGTAATTTTTTGGTACATTTATTCAGCCTTTGATAAAGTGAGGGCATAAAGAACTGGCTCCAGCAGATCACGACTGACATGTAAACAGGAAGCAAACAGGAAGTCCATCAGCATCAAGCCTCTTCTGTGTTTTGCTTGAGGGAAAAATGTAGCTGCAGAATAAAATATGCAGAAACGTTGCAGACATCAGCTCAGTGTAGCAAAGAGGACGGACTGCTGCAATTTAAATATCGATCTGGAGTCAAATAAAAATTAATTTAAGTCTTTTCAACAAGAACAAAAGCAACTGCAGTCTACTTTGGCTTTTTCAAAAGGTGAAGAGGCACAGAAAAAGTAAACATGTTGAAATGCAGCCATGAATTTCTGTACAATCCTTGAACCATAAAATCAGACATATTTAGTTGTTGTTTTTTTTCCAAAGAGAGCATTAGTTTTCCACAATATTAGTGTCTGTAAAAGTCCAAAAATGATCGATCAAAATGATGCACTTGTACAAGATGATCTTATCAAAGATGTACAGTCCACTTGCAGAGGATCATGCGACACTAGGATGGAGTGCTGATGGCTGAGTACCTCTTCAACATTGGGATCATATTTCATATTCTACATCTCTCTCAGCGATCTGTACACCAGGAGGCAAAAAAAACCAAAGCGTTTTGTCCTCTCCTTCCCTCTTGCTGTGCTCCTCTGGTCCCAACAGGCACGTCCCAAAAACCAAAAGCCACCCCTGATGGAAGAAGCATAGAAAGAGGACAAAAATATAAAGTTAGTAACAGCAAACAACCAAAAACTAAGGCCCAAAATGACTGTATCACTTTCATTTGTCATGTTACCAGTGATAACATTTTTCCTGAAATCAGATCTGAAAGTAGGTTAGACTTTTTAGGACATTATCACACCACCATCAGACACTTTGAGCACATTGGTTTGTGCAAGTCATTGTAGGTGAACAATAAAAATATCATAGGTATAAGGAATATAAGCTTATATGAGACTTTTCAGCTGTGAAATGAATGTTACATCTGCTGTTTTCAGATTGATATGAAAAGGTCCAGTAATCTGCCTGAATCTTGTTATTAAACAGATGTTTCAGTCTGACAAAGATCATCCTTTAGTCGGCCTCATTTGATCTTTGGAAGATTGAAACATTTTCATTTTCAAAGACATTTTAGTGGTTGGCTTTAAGCAGTGTGCCGGCACTTTTCTTATCGTTTGCCTTGAATGTAGATTAAATCCACCTGCCCCTCTGGACTTTAGCTCACCAAGAGAACGTCTGATGATTGTGAGACTGGTCATCATGTATGACACATAAGTTTATAAAGCAATTCCTGGATGTGTGTGACGCTGTTCACAAAGCACATGGGTGACCACTTTGACGCAGCTGTTAGTATCACCATGATGATGTTAACACTGATAGATGTTTAGTAACGTTTATAATGCTCACTAGTTAAATTGGTAACCAGAACTAAACAAAGCATAAACAAGAAGAACAAGGCACTGAACAAATCAAACTTTTACCTGCTGGTGAAAAGTCAATAGATCACAAAAGTCACAACACGTCCTGAACCAAGACGTCATGACTATCCATCAAATGACTGTTTGGCTGAGCGACTATCCCTACACCTTCTAGCATGGCTAATCTCATCCTCTCACCAGCAGGGACTACTGCCCCTCCTCATATAAGAAGTGCAAACAGAAGATGATGCTGCACTCATCCTCATACAAGTATATTAGTCATACTGAGTTTAAAGGCAATTAACTGTAATTGTACTGCTTCATATTTGTATTATCCACCTTCCATCACTTAACAGAACGTGTTGCTAAATGATGTTACCTACTAACTAATGATAATTTACACTGTCTCATTATTTAAGTGTAGACTGACATTTCTTGTGGTGTGCATATTCACTATTTTAGAATCAGGTGAGAAGTCTGATAGCACTCTCCTGTCTGTCTGGTAAATATAGAGCTGGAGCCAGGTTACCTTGGGTTAGCATAAAGACTGGAAACAGCGATGCTGGCTCATTCTACAGCAGAGAAGTCCCCTCTCAGTCTTCAAGAATCTCTTGAACACTCATCTCTTTTGAGAGCACCTCCTCTCCTCACACTTCTAACACCATAACTAGCACTTACTGTGCATGCTCACTCCACTTCTTTAGCTGATCTCCCTGCACTTTGTCTTAAAAACAGATTTAGTTACAGTATCTGCTGTTGTACTGAATGAAGCTTTAGTGCTGTCCCTGGCTTGAAGTTTTACAGCTTCTGTGAAATAAGTAAACTGCTATTTGGTTTGAGCGGGACAATTTCTTTGTTGGTCATTTCTAGACTTTGATTTTCTTTGGATTAGACACAACAACTTGTAATGAGTTACTTATAGAGCTTGTTTTTCCCTGCTTTTAGTTTTTGTGTCTAAGTGATGCCAACTGGACCAGGACTGCACCTTTATATTCAATGGACAGATGTGGCAGTGGTATTGATCTGCCTGTCTAAATCTCAGCAAGAAAGAAAAAAGGTATATTTCCCAAAACGCTGAATTGTTCCACTTAGCAATAAGTTCAGTGCCACAAAGTTAAATTGGAAATCATCAGAGGTTAGGACTTTTGTTTAAACCTGTTAGCATGGATTTAGTAAGTGGAACAATACCTGTCACTGGTTCATGGCTGCTTCCTGCACAGAGCCAGTAGTTTTTCAGCACAGCAGCAATCAGCCCATCTGTCTGTCAGTCCATTCGTCCATCAACATAGTACATGTGTCTGTCTTCTTTTAGTGTGGATGTGTTTTACAGTGCTCTTCCTCTGTATGAGTCCACAGTAGCCCTGGGTCAGTCTCTGGGCTTCGGTAAGAAGGAGGGGTTTCATTGGGGGGTTCAAGGGCGTGTCACAACCCCACTCCAGTCAAGCGTGGTCAGCATTCATAGGACTGTGAGCGTGTGTGAATGTGTGTGGGAGGGGTATTTTCCATCTTGGCAGTGCAAGTTACCGCCCTCACCAAACACGTAAGATATAAAGCACTTATTGAGACATCCAAAGCGGTCGCAACAGTGAGGGTTCGACTACATTCTCCATGCCTAATGTCTTCATGTCAACCTCAATTTGGAATTAAGTGTGCAATCATTGTTCCGCCTCAAAGAGCTGAATGCAAATAGCCTTTTCTTTCCTAAGGAGATGAGCAAACGTCCAACGGGGCCCAGCCGCAACACATACCTGTTCTACACTGTGTTAGGGTGATGTGGAGTGCACTTGTATGTTGGACTTGAACGTGCGTTTCAAAGTCACCGTGCAGGGCCGAACAAGTCACAGAAGCTTGCTCGCCCTCACATTGTCATTCACAGAGGGCAGCCACAAGTCGCCTGACAACCGCTTGAACACTGCTGTAGTCCATAAGACATAGAAACAACAACAACGAGAAAAGAACAACAAGAAAAGTCTTAACAAACCAAATCACAACAAATTAAAGTGGAAGGGATCGAGGATTTTCTCGGTGGGTAAATACAATGGGGGGGTCGGGGCGGGGGTTACAAATTGAGCAGAGAAAGTCTTGAGAGATTGTCCTTCATTTGAAAACCCCACTGCGCCTTTCACTTCAGTTCTCTTCATTTTCCATTTAATTTCCTCTCTCTTTGTCTCTCACTCTCTCTCTTCTCCTCTCCTCTCTGTCCCAGAGCGCTTCCGCTGTAGGGACATGATTGTCGTCTTGCTTTGAGATTAATTAGTCTTTTTTTTTATACCGCTCTCACACTCATGGCTCACAAATACAAAAACGGAAGACATGCTTCCACTTTTTTAAGTGCAGTAAGCTGAGAAAAGTCTCGAAGGAAAAGAGGGACAGAGAATCAGTTTGACATTTCCGGTCGTTTGCACTTGCTGTTCGTCAGCTCGTCAGCATGGGGGCTGAAAGCCTCACATGGTCCACTCCAAACCTGCCACAGTTTGAATGTCGTTTGTTTGATTTCCACACTTGAGGTGCTTTCTGGGTTCAGCCTTTTTAAATACACAATTTACACAAGTGGCGATGTCGCCCAGAACACAATAATTACAGGAGCGCATGTTAGCGAACACGGTGTATGAGTGTGTAAATTTATCATGCTGTGTGCTATAAATGTCTATAGTGAGCCGCCAAACAGGCATTGGCAGAGCGAGAGAGAGAGACACAACATGGGGAATTGACAGCTTGTCACTGAAGGAGAGAGAGAGAGCAGGCATCCTCACGAGGAGGGAGGTAGGTTGGTTGTTTTTGTTTTTCCAACTCAGGGGATGGAGGCGGAGGAGGACAGGCC
>OMNW01024842.1:0-14255 GCA_900303245.1 Selene dorsalis
TGGACCGGGATGGGTGCTGATGGAGTCACACACACACACACACATGAAACAGACCAAAGGTTTACCGTACTCAGAGGCTCGTACTCAAAAATGTGAGCACAGATACATGTGGATGTAATGTGACCTCTCAGTGCCCAATCTGACTTGTTTGTAATTGTAAATAAGAGCGTTGTTAACTAATGGTACAGTACTGCCACTGTACACATTTAGACATATTATATTATAATATTATTTTCATATTATATATTTGATAACTTAAATGTTGGAGGAAACACATTCTTCATGTTTGTGATACGCTGTATTACAGTGGACATTAGTGAATATAAATCTCAATGTTTGATCTGCATCATTTATTTATAGAATAATATGATTCTCTCTTCAAACAACAAAATTTTTGTTCCAGCTCGTCTGTGATAAATATCCAAGCTGCATTCTGCATAAAACTGAGACAGCTTCTGCCCTGACACTTTAAAACATGGACGTTTTACACTTTCATTAGGTCTTGACCTGGTTTTTCCACCATTCTAACTCGCATCATGTCACCAGCGTCATCTTTCACTTTAAAATATAACATTTCACCCACCGTGTCCCCCTGCCTCTTTTTCGGCTCTTATCATATGAAGTGATGATTGAAAAGGATGTCAGGAGCAATCACTGCACAACTGTGAGGTATCATTTCCATAAAAAGGTTTGTCTGTGAGCTCGGGTGCTCCTAGTACCTGCTCGGGATGGTAACACATTTTCAAATGGTGGAAAAGGTTTGTTGTGTTTTTCCCATTTTCAGTGGCACAGGTTGCCTGCATATGCATCACTCCACTTCTTATCCAGTTTTAATGGGGTGATCTTGCAGAGGGTGGACTGAAATGCATATAGTATATAATCATAATAACACAAAATATAGAACATATCATTGTGCGTTTCTATGAGAATCACGTAGATACAGACACATAAATGCAAATGCGTACGACCACTGCCAGTCTGTGGGCCAATAAGAGAGAAGAGGAGTCATCAGTTTAGCATCACCTCGCAGAATGATGGGGAATAAACAGCATTGCTAAGTGTCTCACTCGGCGCCAGTGTTCAGTTGGTCCAGCGGTTACCATGGAAACAACTACGACGACCCGAGCAGCTGAGACCCAGTTCGGCTTCAGTTTGCTTGTGTCCAGTTTGGTAACTGTCGCTCAAAGTAAAGATTAAGGAGAAGAAAAATCAGGTCAAAATTGATTCCTGCCGTTTCTGCCTCTCCCTCTGAGGACCCGAGCGTGGGTCTGAGCTCCGTAGACGCCGCTGCTGGGATGGATTCCTGCTTTCTTTTCCCCCCACCCCACCCCCGGTGTCGAAATGAGACAGTCCATAATTAAACATTGCGATGACAGAGGAGAGATCATGTGAGTGGAGGCTGGTGTGGAGTTGAGAGGGAGCGATGCACAGGATGTTGTTTGCCTGTTGTCTGGTTCAGGGAAGCTTATCTGTGGTCAGCCTGCTATGACTGTGCATGTTTGCAGCCCGACTGCTGTGGAAGCAGCGCAGGATGTTTTTTTAGGTCTCAGTGATACACACTTCTTAAAGAAAACTCAATTGCTATGAAGAACTGCTCTTGTATGCTTCTGTTATCGAGATGACTTTCTTATTCTGGGACACATCACTGGTTTTATTGCTAATTACAACTGCTTTAGATTCCTCTAATGTTGACATAACTCATCCAAGAGGCTTTCCGTTTAATCAGAGCAGTTTATCCCTGAACCTGTTGTCTGTCCACAGAAGGTGAAACCCAGGAGCCGTGCAGTTTTTTTGATTTTTGCTTCGGTCACAATACCCCAGGGATCAAACATCACAGTTCAAAACAGCCCTGGTCAGAACGGCTGGTTTCAGCGTCCTGTCCCTTTAAATGCAAATGAACCACTGCTCACCCCGCCCCGCCCCCTCTACCGGTACCTGTATTCACAGGTAGGGGTGGTATTCTGCAAAATCGAAAACTAATGACATCATTGTCTGACAACCGAGGAAACAGCTCGTAAAACCTCATGGATTTCAACCTAGGGAGCCTGAAAATTGCAGATTTTTTTTTTATATCAATTCTCACATTTTGGGGGCTTCAAGTGATGTTTCCATAATACGTCCCCTTTAAACAAATACACCTTTATATCCATCAATGCCAGACTTCTCCAGTAGTCACACTCTCTCCACAGGAGTCAAACCTGTGAGGTTGCAATAGAAATGTGTGGGGCGTGTAGTTTTTCAGTGTAAAGTCGTCGTCCCCCCCCTCCTTGCCTCCCTCAGTGTGGTCCTTTCCATGTTTACAGAAACATGCCTGAGGAATAAGGCCAGCATGGTCAGGACAACTGGCTTTACATCATTTATGACATGCGTATGGTCTTGTGTTTCAGTGCACGGCCCCTGAAACATCCGAACATGTCTTTAACTGCTGAAAGAAATGCAGAAAAACAGAATTAATAATAGGAAGACGGGTGTCATCAGAAATACTTTTATGACTGATGACACACTTTAATTTTTTTTTTTTTTATATTTATAAGAAAAATGCAGTTTCTTCAATCAAAACAAAACCCAGTTGCGACAGAGGAAAGAGCCGCAGTGTCAGTGTGCTCTTCCTTAAAAACATGTTTGTTGTAATAAAATCTGTTGCGGCTTGAACTTTCTGAATAAATCACACTTGACGGAACAGAAACAATTGGTGCATATTTTGCATAGTAACTGTTGACTGTTAGAGAAACACACAGAATAATGTATGATGCTCATTTCCTTTCATCTTTGGTGATTTACTTAATGCATCACGTTGGTTTAGACAAAAAAAAAACAACAGTTCCCTCAACACATCTGTTAATGGAGTCGAGGGTAAACTGCATCTGTTTTATGACTCAATTAGTAAATTACGAAAATGTTTTATTGTCCGTTGTTGGAGCAGATCTCTCACGGTAAATTATATCTGGATTTACAGTAAGTGAAATGAAGCTTCTTCATAAGTGTCCGAAACTTTAAGTTTATCGTTTTGTGTCCCGGCCTTTTTGTGTGAAAGTGGATATTCTTTCTGATCAGTATGTCCAAGATTTTTACCACAGGTCGACACTTCCTGCAACATTTTTCTTCTCCTGTTATGTGTTTATACTATGAGAGAGTTTACAGTCACATTTTAAGAGTGTTTAAGTGATACGGCTTCATGTTTGTGTGATCAAAATCAGTGGAGCTTTTTCACTCTGCAGTGGGAACAGCTTTGAGAATGAGAAACATACGATTGACCCTAACCCGAACCACGAACTCATAAATTAGAGTAAGAGTATTACATTTTGTGCCCTCATATCACGTGGTGCTGCAAGTTTTGTTTTGTTTAAATGACACTGCTTCTTGTCAGTCGCCACGATGACAACGTTGAGGGACTAAAAATACCTTGAAACAGTTTGATTGATGTTGTTCTGGAAATGTCCTGGAAAATGATTTCCTGAGAAAGGACAAAACTCTGCCCTGTTGTTCATCATAAATTTACCGAATCTCATTTTCAGAGATGACTAGACTGTGCAGGTTACCGTGTTCTCTGCAGCTTAAAAGATTATTTTCCCAAAGTTTTTTTTATTTTTTATTTTTTCCCCAGAGTAAGAAACAAATGTCGGCCTGTGGTGCATCTCACCTCCAGACAGTGTGTAGTACAGACCAACCGACCAAGTGCAGGAGCTGAGTGAGCAGGCGGGGCTTGACTCTTTTATCTGTCGATGTGGTTCTGGTCATTTCAGATAAGGGCAGTGCGAGCTGTGTGTAGACATGAGGCTCAGGCTGAGTACACAAACCCAGCAGCTGCCTGGCACCGCACGCACACACACACACACACACACACAGACTCTGTAACAAGGGCTAAAAGTGACAGCGAGCACAAGCAGGAGCGCAAAGAGGCAGGAGAAAATAAATGAAAGAATATGGAAATAAATAACCCAGCGCTCTCAGGGAAAGATAAGGGGGGAACCTACAGGACAGACTCTTGTATTTTGTCACGACTAAAGCACTGTCATTGTGTTTTGGGTGCTAGAGTGTGTTTTACAGAGCCTGATCTAACACAGATGTTCTAAGGAGTTCCAGATGTTTCTCAAAGACCAATGAGCTCTGGCTTGTACTCTCGTTGGCCCCGTTTCAACAACAATATCCCATCAGTCATGGCTCCCTCTGGAGAGACGGTCTTATAAATTCAGCGTCTTATACTTCACAAGGTTTAGTGGACAGGGCGGCCCGACCTAATGATTTATTCCACATCAGCCTGAAATATTGTTCGCATTGTATTTAAATGACCTGTGGAGTCCATGACAGCTCTGAGATATGTGTGGGAATGATTTGTCAGCTCATTGACGATTTGCTGTAGAGTAGTACGACCCAGTCTAGGGTTGTAAACTAAATAATCATCAACTTGTTGATTAATTTCCAACTAACCGATTAGTTGTTTGGTCAATAATAGGTTACAATACCTCAAAGGCCAAAGTGACGCCTTCGGATGTTTTGTGTTGTCCGTCCACACATTGACTTTACGATGCGAGCAAACACAGCAAACTTTTTCCGTTTATCTGTTAATCAGTTCATCGACGGATCATTACATCTCTATATATGGCAGCTACTGTACTCGCGTGTTACTAGGAAATGTTTCATTCAGTACAGAGGTATTTTAAGAACATTTATTGTGTAAAACTGCACTAATAATAAACGTAAAACATTTTCTCAAGTTACCACCATCTGTGAAAAACACTTTTTTCATGACACACAATAAAAACAAGCTGCACAATGTGAAAATAAAAACAGTTACATAATTGCAGGTCACAGTATTAACAGCCCAACAGTGTACATGTTTACTTGGCCTCACTGTTTTTTAACCCTCTCCATGAGACAGTTGTTATTCACACCCATGGGGGTTCAGTTGCAAACAAGTCGTGGTTATAGTATGTCGTCACCATGGAATCACATCAAGTCAGAGAGCTTCATGAGTCCCCTCCTCCTCCTCCTCCTTCCTTCAGCGGGTCCCCACACTCACCACACCACCCTCCATGAACCTGGGGGGTGGATTGCAGGTCTTTGGAAGGAGGCTGTGGAATGTGGGTGATAGTTGCTAAGTGAAAGCTGCTCTGCCATCTCTGATAATTCACAGCGTCCGTGGGTGTGAGTCTCAGGCCGACACTAAGCAGAACCTTTCACAAGCCTGAGAAAGAAGCAGAGAGAACGAGACTCCTCAACGACGCTGAGTTATATATAAAATCACTCTCATCATCATCATCATCATCATCACATTTCCATCTTTCGTGCACAACAACTGCTGACTTTAAAGTTATCTCTGTAACAGGAATATGAAGTTGCGAAAGTGAACATAATACCTGTGTACACATTATAGCAAATCTTGTTGCATCACTTACCTCTGAACTGTCTGAATGTGAAACCATGCGTACGGCCTTGCATGTGTCCTGGGAAGTGTATCTGATTGATTTTTTTTTTTCTTGCTAGCAGAAGAAACTGAAGGGATCTAAAGTGTGAATTACCCCGTGAGGCGTTCCAGTGTTTGTATGCACATTGTGTGTCCTGAAAAAAACTGCAATGTTTATTTCGGTCATCCCATTTTGCTGCCTTCTCAACTTCTCATTCTGTCAACTGACCCCCACTACACACACACAGGGTCTGAATAAATGAAGTGGTGCAGTGGCAATAAGAGATGCCAGGGGAATGCTAAAATCTTCCCCGACCTGCTAGGTTTGTGCATGTGCGTGCTCACACACTCGTTCGCTCACCTTCCTGTGATCAGCGTCTCAGTGTTGGGTGTTGGCTGAGTATTGTTAAGTGGGATGGAGAGCAGGATGGGGAGATTAAAGGAGGGGTCAGGTCACCTACAGCTGTGCTGTGTGAACAAGCTCAGAAAACAAGACACTGTAACTGTGCACTGTATAGAAACTACAACTGGGGTTTGATTAAGATCGTAATGGTTTGACATGGAATTGCTTTATAGTGCTGATAATTAGTGACATTGTCTGTCCTGAAGAGGGTTGATTTATTTATTCATTTAATCACACAGTCTACGTTTCTTTTTCACTTTTCTTTGAGGTTGACTCAATAATAGATGTTTTGGCCACTTGGGGGCAACACCTGTGAGCACATCACTTGCGAATCATCACCCTTTAAGTTGATATGGCAGACCTATTGTCAAATTGCTGACACTGAGACAAATTACCATCTCATTCTGAGGTGTGTTTCTGTCCATATGGCTTGTGTAAGTCATTTTTTTTAGCTCTGTTGCAAAGGAAAAATATATTGCACATTATGAATTGTTAGTTTTTACAGCTGCCTGCTGTAAACCAAAGTGACGCTGGGAGCAGTAAGAGTGAACCACAGCACTAAGACAATAGGGGCGTTTCCCCTGCTGGAACTTCGGGGCCGTTGGTGCGTGTCTCCTCTGCAGGAACCGCCCCTGAAGGACCATTTCCCGGAAATTTTATGGGGGCTAACAGCCCTGTTCAGAACGGCTGGTTTCAGCGCCTTGTCCCTTTAAATAAAAAAATGAACCACTGCTAGCCCCACCCCACCCCTTCTACCGGTAGTGGTACTCGCAGGTAGGGGTGGTATCATGCAAATTCGAAAACTAGTGACATCATTGTCTGACAACTGAGGGAACAGCTTAAAAAAATGCATGAATTTCAACCTAGGGAGCCTGCACATTACAGATTGTTTTGTCAATTCTCACATTTTAGAGGCCGGAAGGCAAGACAAAAAACAAAATATATGTTTCAAAGAGTTTCAAAAAGTAATATTTCCATAATATGTTAAGTATAAGAATAGAATAAGAGAGTAAAAGACGAGATGTATGACAAGTGGACAGACAACTATGCGATTGTGCCATTACACGATGATCGAAATGGCATTTTTAAAACCCAGGATTATTGGAAAGCGTCTACACTGTGGGGAAACCAACAACAAGAACAGAAACAGAAAAAAAAAACTGCCCCACAACGATTGTGCCATGATTGAAACTGTTGCACGATGATCACATCGCCTCGAGTCCGACGGGTCCTGTAGTGGTCCTTACTCTTTACAGTGGAGACATGGCAGCCAAGAGTGCCGAGTGAGAAGACCTTCCTGTAAAGTTCCTACCCTCCTCCATTTACCATTTACTCCCGCAGTGGAAACGCGGCTCATACTGTAAACCAGAGGGGAGCTGCATGATGATTCTCTGTGGATTTGTCATGAGCGATTTCTCTCACATGCAAGTTAGACATATGATCCATTGTGGATGTAAACGATGAACCACATCTGCTTTAAATAAATATCTCTTGATACATTAGATTATGTTTCTCTTGGAGGACACTGTCAAATGTTCCAATTGTCCTCATTCTCCCACATTGCTCTCTCTTTAAACGCTTTCCCAGACTCAAAAGGGGCCTGATGGCCTTAAAAGTCAATGTTTATAGGCTCACTGTCAAGACCACAGACTTCCTGCTAAAGTAAATAGCTGCTGTGCTAAATCCATCATAAAGGAGAAGAAAAATTATAAATAAAGTTTCTGAATATTCCATTAACCCCTCCCCTTCTCATCCTCGTGTGCTCGTCCAGCCTGGAGAGACGGTAGCTGCAGAGGTAGTGTGGCGATGAGTGTTTGGATGTGGAGTGAAAGTAAAGTTCAGGTGTTACCACTGATAGTAACAGGTGGATGCTGTTGTTGCCTTGTATTTGATCGGATGTCTCTTTTCCATACTTACTACTACACCTAATCTATAATTATCACAGATTTCCACTTGTTTATCATTACTTTTGAGCCCATGGGAACACGTGGCTGCAGGGAACTGGTACTATGATGAGTTTAACATGAAGTTACAAAAAAAAACTAGTAATTTTTCTTTTTACCACAACTTCTTCTTTTTTTTGGCTTATTTCTGTTATATATTATAAAAATATTGGTAATAATTGTGAGGAAAGTGCAGTTATTAACCCCCTAACATACAGTTGTAGTAGTTTTAGGTTGTTAAAATTATCCGATGTTGCTTTGTCTCAATATTAAGGAACACAATGTATTTCTTCTTTCAGCTTCTTCACTGAAGTTATATGATGTTTATGAGTGATATTTTCCCCCATAAGACTTGAAATAATGATATTGTTGTGCATTATTATATACTAAATATTCAGCAGTGCATCCACAGGGCCATGTTGATCATTTATTGATTAAGCCTTCATATCCTCTTTAAGCTGCTGGAGGTTTTTTTTGTGGCAAAATACATTTTAATCTATGCTGTGCTGAATAGCCAGTGTTACTGTTGTTTTGCCTGTCCTGTCTGGATCAGAGCAGCTCTTACATAATGCCATTTTGATACCCAGGGATTAGGCTGAGGTCCTCTCCACAGACTGGCTGGCTGGCTTGCTGGCTGCTTCCATCATTTCACCCCCCAGGGAAATGACGACTGCTTTTATGGCTAAAAAAAAAACAAAACAACAGCAACTATGTGATGTTCCAGTGACGTGATGTTCGATTCCTGGTTTATTTTAGTCCCCACAAACTGAACATAACCCTTTTAGCCGTCCATAATCATATTGGTAACTCAGTCATGATCCCTACCTGACGGGGAGTGAGTAATGAAGATCATAATGCGTAGCAGTATGATTTTAATGCTGCTGGACCCACCAGTAGAGGAAAGGCCAGCAGGATGAGGTAATCAGTGATGAGTTTTGATAAATGAGTGTGTTTTTGAGCACACAGTGGGGACATGAGCAGGTGCGGCGGTCGTGCACTCGGAGCGTGGCAGCGTGCACAGGTAGCGGGTAAACGCTGCCAAGCAGAGCTCCTAAAGAGGTGGAGTGCTGTTGCGTAAACACAGGACCTTGCTGTGTACTCTGTAAACCCACTAGCCCTTGCCCTCTTGAGAAAAGCAAGCAATTAGTTTGAGCCTGTGAGCTGAGACACATGGAGTGTGATACTCATGTTGAGTGAATCTGGCCTGATAAATGCGTACAGTAGTGCTTACAGTACAGAAAACGCATATCCACGCGTGAAAGTATTGACCGCACACACACAAGGAGTGACAGGAGGTATTCACCTGCAAACACACATCATGCTGCAGGTTTCACTTTTGTCTCATGGCTGTTTTTGCTTGAACAGTGAGAGTAATGTAAACAGAGCTGAGCACTCTGAGCCATCTGCCTAATGTCACTGTGGCCCATATCTGTCCTGCTCTCTCCCTCTCTCTCTCTTTCTCTCTCTCCCTCTCTCACGCAGCTCTCACTCGCTCATACTCTTCTTTCTCTGGTCCTTCTCACATGTTTGTTTGTTGTGTTTTTATCCCTCCTCCTTACCACTTATTTCCTTCCTACTCTCAATATCTGTCATTCTTCGAGTTTATCTGTTTTGTCCATTTTGTTGCTAGCTATTCTTTTCTTTTTTTTACCCCACCCCTTGTTAGTTTTCTTCTCAAACTCATCTGCCCATTTCCCATCTGTTTCTGTTCTTGTGTCTGTGATACTCTGTACACAGTGTCACCTTGGGTCACATGTATTATCCAATGCTGTTCCCAGATTCTTTTGTAGCTACAGATTATCGTTTTTAATTCATCCATCCACTTCTGTTTACATGCAAACAAATGTTAGGACGGAGGAAAAGCTGTCGTCATGTGCAGTTTTAAGGAGGACAAGTGTGTTAATATACACACAGACTTTTATCGTGCTCAGATAATATCAAAACTACAGACTCGCTGTTCCGAAATACAACATTTTGACTATTTTTATGCATGTTTGGATTGCCTTTCCAGTGAAACTTAAAAAGTAAGGGAAACATGGTGATCTATAGACAAAACACTTGAGGTTGATGAACTTCCAAGGAGGAGCGATGGATCTTAAAAGCAAAAGGTACTTGAGAAGTAATTCAAAACCTCTTGGATCATCATAAAAAAGATGGTACAACTGTGCCAAAAAGTCTTTCTTGCTCCTATATTTCACCAGTTTCCATGTATTATTTCCGTTTCTTACCTATAAACTTTAAAGCGTTACATTTTACAACAGTGATGCTCTAAATCATGCACTGTAGATTTAAAGGAACAAAATTATTTGTAAATGTCCTGAGGGTACATCGAAGGAAGGAAGTAATAAAGTACACAATGGCACAAGAACCACAGTTTGAGGCAACATGACGTCTCACGTGTAAGTAGGAATAAATAATGTTGAGCAGACTCATCACAAGTTCATTTGTAGCTTTCAGTGAACACAGTGTTTATTTAAAAATGTGAACTGAAGGTATAGTTATGTAGTGACTTTAATAATATAACCCCTTGACCTTTGTGTAGTTCCATTTCTACCCAGGAGATGTCACTGTGTAGTAGATTATAGCTACATACCCAAATACTGAATTAATCATAATTACTGTAGAAAGAGAAAGATTCAAAGGAGATTTCCTTCAGAAACTGATCTCATCCAATGACTGCAGTGTAAACCTTGTTTGAATTGAGGCCCCAAATCAGTTATTTTCTCCTGTTGCTCTTTAGGACAGGATGTATCATCTCTGAGTTTCCTTCTGGTCCACGCTCGACCTTTGTTAGTGCCCAGTGCAGCCTCTGGAGTGAAGAGCGTCACATCCAGGCTATAAACAAGAGCCCATCTCTTAAGGAAGTGGCGCTGTAACGGGTCAGCAGCAATTCCCACAGTGCATTTGGGGATAGTTTTTTTTGGTGGGGGACACTCGGGGTTATCCCAGTGCAGCAGCACATTAAACCACCGACAACTCCGGACTAGTACTCTGTAAAAAAGATTAGGTGGTCATTGGACTGTCCGGAGCAAAGGGGACGACTGATCCCACAAAGAGGATCGTTTCCTGTTAGAGGAAGTGTGTGAGTGTGTCTGTCTGTGTGCCTGTGTGTGTGTGTGTGTGTGTCTGCATGTATGCAGTATAGATTAGTCTCAGACATCTGCAAGTAAATGCAGTTGTAAAGAATAAATTTGTCACATTCTTTTCATTTGTTTAATTGATTTTCAACCAAATACATCCAATACATTCATCTTCCCAGCCTGATGATGTGGTGTACAGGCGCCTCTGTACTGTGCAAGAAGAAAGGATTCATAAAGTCTTGGATGGAATCTGTATCAGATCAGATGTTATCAATTAAGTCAGACTTGTGACAGTGAAGTGTGGATGTGAGCAAAGCTACACCAGGGAGGAATCAAGTTTCGAAAACCACAAGTTGAAAAAAAAAAAAAAAAAAGTAGTTTGAAGTACTTTCAAAAAATGTGACACAAAACTCTTGTGGGTTAAAGATATAGGTTGATAGGGGTATGAATAATTGGTCCTGAGTTGTTGTATGTAGAGTGTGATGCTTCAGTGTTTACATTATATTATATATAGAGTGTTTATATTATATTATATACATATGTAAAATGTACAATACATAATACATTATAACCTCCTCCTCCTCCTCCTCCTCCTTCCTGCACACTTATGATCTGTGGATTTGATTTAAATCCTTCCAGCAACTAAACTTCACCCATTCAGTTTCACAGAACAGATAAAGATGCACTAACTAATGTTTCAGTGTGACTCTGTACACACACACACACACAGTCTCTGGAGAGAGATAGAGAACAGAAATGTTTGACAAAAGAGGTAAAGAGACGAGTGAAATTCGTGCCGCTAGTATCATAATTTAACCCTGACAGAGAGGGCAATAAAAGCCTATCGCCAGTTAATGGTTTTATTTACTTTTTTTCAGTGGGATTTTCTGTAGTTAAGCACTGGATGTGCTGTGGGTTTATCTCTGTCCACCTCTGTCTGTGTTACTGCCACTCTCATCGCCAGTGAAACCAGGCTTGTTTTCAAAGAAATTGTCTTGTGTACTTCTCTAAGGTTTTGATTCATGAATCCATTTCGTCCAGGAAGGAAAAACAACTCCAAACATGCATAAAAAATAAACCCCTGGTACAGTTTGATGAGACAGTACGATCAGTGATTTACTTCATACCTGATAACGTTTATGAGTTCCTTCCTCCCTTACCTCAGAAAATTAGCATCGTCCTCCTCCTCCTTCCTTTGTCTCATCTTAAACTGGACTCTTTTCTCTCTCTCTCTCTTCTCCTCCTCAGGTGAGTGCTAACGTCCTGATCTTCCTCTGCACCAACATTATTGGAATCTGTACCCATTACCCTGCTGAGGTTTCCCAGAGACAGGCCTTCCAGGAGACCAGAGGATACATTCAGGCCAGACTACACCTGCAGAGGGAGAATCAGCAACAGGTAGGCCACTCATTTGCCTATGTGTATATACAGTAAAGGGTTAGGGTGATATCATGATCTCAATAATGAAAATAAAAAACAGCCTACAGTAAAGTAGGTAAACTGACAATAAATATGTCTGTTGTGTACAGCAATAAGTTTACACAGCTGACATGTGTAGGGCCAAAACAAAGAAAATAAACACACACGTTGTTGGAAACATGAGGTCACACAACATCATCGATCTTTTTTTCTTTTTTTTAAATGGCTCAGATTTTTTTAAGCTGGAAAAACAACAGAGTGATGTCCAGGCACAGTACAGTGTGTGTCTGTACAGTTCAAATCCCCCAGATGTTCCCCCAGGTTCAAAATCAGACCTGCAGGTGGATGCTGGGGTGAAGATGGTGCTGACCAAAACATGCAGTGAACAACGGCAGCAGCAGAGGGAGCTGTGGGAGCGGGAGGTTTCCACAGGTCCACACTTGGTTAGGCCATATCTGACACTTTAACTTTAATTGCATTGGGTCTGTGTGTCAGTGTGTCCAATACTTGACTCAACCAGCAATTGTACTCTAGCTCTTCTTTTTTTTTTCATCTGACAGACCATAAACCAGCTCTGAGATGCTGCGCATGAAACTGTTGTTGCGTCCATCATTTCCCATCACCTCCTCTTTTCATTGTCTTTTAAACAGAAACTAGAACATCTGTATTGAGATTATATTCCTCAGTCAGTTAAACTGCAGCAAATTTGGTCACAATCTCCTCTTCTGTTCCTTAGATATACCATTAAATAAAGGCTGACTGACTGTGGAGAATCAAGTTAAGAATCATGAAGTTATGGCTAAAAATATGTTTTATGAGGTCACAGTGACATTGACCTTTGACATGTGACTAAATCTAATCAGTTCATCCTTGAGTCCAAGTGACTGCATGTACCAAACATTGTTACTGGTGCAGAGACGTGAAAATGCACCAGAAATAGTCGTTGAACAAGAGTAGCAGATTTCCAGTAACTGTTGGAAGTCTTTTTGGAGACATTTGGTTATTGACCAAAACTAACAATTGTTTCTCCATCTCTCAGTTCTTTCCGACTGATGGAAACAAATAAATACTCAAAAATAAGTCAGACATGTTATTTTAGCTTTAAAAAGACTCAACAATTTCCTAAAACACCCCGAGTCTGTGATGGAAACTGCACGGAGGCTGAGACAGACAGAAAACATGTTTACAAATGTAACTGGTTGAATGTTGACAAGCCTTAACTTCAAAAGTCTTGTCACATGATCAGAAGAAGTACACATATACACACACACACACACACACACACACACAGACATATTCCTGTATGGGCATCATAGTGAGCTCAAGGTAAGTGTGGAGATGGAGTGAGGACCACCCTTTCTGCTACACTTAGAGAGAAGTACTTGTAACCTTCCCGACGACGCTGATTTTTTTTAAAGGAAATTAGCCAGAGTTCATAACCATGTAAAGTCAAATACAGCAGATGTAATCGGAAGCGTCGGAACATATCAGTTCCCGGTTTTGGTCCTTGTCTGGATCCCGGATCTGGTCCCGGTCCCGGTCCCGATCCCGATCCTGATCCCGGTCCCGGTTCGGGTTCCCGTCCCGGTCCCGGTTTGGGTTCGGGTTCTGGTCCCGGTTCCGGTTCCCGTCCCGGTCCCGGTTCGGGTCCCGGTCCTGGTTCCGGTTCGGGTCCGGGTTCCGGTCCCGGTTCGGGTCCCGGGTTCCGGTCCCGGTTCGGGTCCCGATTCCGGTTCGGGTTCGGGTCCCGGTCCTGGTTCCGGTTTGGGTCCCGGTCCCGGTCCCGGTTCGGGTCCCGGTCCCGGTCCCGTTTCGGGTTCCGGTCCCGGTTCGGGTCCCGGTTCCGGTTCGGGTTCCGGTCCCGGTTCGGGTTCCAACAGATCCGAAACCGGTAACAGAGCCACATTGGAACTCAGACGTTACAGGAACCGGGAGTAGGACCGGAATCCGAACCGGAACCCGAACCGGAACCGGGACCGGAACCCGAACCCGAAGCGGAACCGGGA
>OMNW01024843.1:0-10467 GCA_900303245.1 Selene dorsalis
AAGAGGCCTGAGCCAGTGACACTCCATTGTCATCTGGGACTCAAAATAAGAAGCACTCTGGCATTTCTTCCACTTGAAAATTATGTTATAACACATTCCAGTTTTCTGTGTCACACGGCAGCCATATTCACACACACACACACACACACTCTCAGAGAGAGAGAGAAAGTATGTGCCTCTACATATCCAAGCATGCAGATCCATACATCACACACACACACTGCCAAGCCCACATAATGACATCTTGAAGTTGCTCCTGGCAATGTCACAGGAGTTAATTGTAGTGCAACAACTACTGATTAACTTTATTATCAATCATAGCATCTTCTAATCATTATGCATACTTTCACTACTACTACTATATCATACTTTGCTATTGTGGATGGCTGTAAACACATTGACATATCATCAACCTTTCAGTCGATATAATAATAAGCCCTGGCGTTCAATTGGAGCAATGTTTTGGTCCATTTGATGAGTTTAAGTCCAATATTCATTATACTCGAGCTGTTTATGTCTCCAGTAACTCCTAAAGTATAGCAACATGGTACCTGTAATACAGGTTTTAAGTTTTATGGAGGGGTTTAACGCTTGATAAAAAGATGACGTATTTTCCTATATAGTAGATCGGACAGAAAATTAGCACCTAAAACGCACATTCAGCACTGGCAACACTTCAAAAACCAAATCAAGAGACACCTAGAACTAATAAATCCTCAAAATTTATGCCTCATCATTTCTGTATGGTTAATATCTCCCAATGTTTTGCAACAGATCAAAGCCAGGAGGACAAATTTGGTTATTAAAGGGATATTCCAGCGTAAGTTTAACCCATGGTCTAAGGCACCGTGAGACCGAGTAGATCACCCCCCGGAGAGATCAAGTTTGCCAAACACAAACTTCTCTAGTTGTAGCGGCTTCGGCACGGACAGCCAGATAGCAAAATACTGCTGTCTTTGTAGCCACGTGATCAAAAAAGCCACTCATAGACACAAATAATGCTCAGAACAGCACCAAACTTCATCAACAGTACAAACAGGGTCCCAGCACATAATACGAGGCTTCGAACACCTTCTAGCTTTGACTGGTTTCTACTGAAAAGAGGCGAAAACAGAACTTTTGACTTGTTAGGGCTTTCCAAGCAGCTGGAGGACAAACTTTATCTCTCCAGGGGGTGTGCTAGTCAGTCTCACGGTGCGTTAGACCATGGGTTAAACTTACACCAGAATATCCCTTTAATGCTGATTGGCTCGATGTCTCGTCACATAAAAAAAAAAAACATTCTTATTGCAGCTTTAACTTGTTCCTTGTGCATTTCTAAGTGGCCCCATCAGTCACCCACCGGTTTACACTCTCATGTGAACTGACTGGTGTGATTTTGTGAGGAGTTGGACATATTTCTATTGGGAGACCTCTCATGGAGAGTGAAAAATAAGCTGTCCCTTGTGGTCACCCCTCCCTCCAACCTCCCCCTGGCAGTTAGTGTTTACTGCCTTGTTTATTTCTCTTGGCTGCTGATCTGCCAGCAATAAACCCACAAGGTGCACTTCAGGCCAGGACACGGTCCAGCCAATCGGAAAGTCAAGCTCAGATTCCCCCGATGTAGTGTAGTCTGTCTACTCTTACATTATGTTTCGCCAAGTGTGACCCAGCGGTGCCATACGCAGACATGTGTAAGTGAGAATAAGACAAGGTGGGACATGGCGTCTATTTTCCAGACAGTTGAGCAAACCGCTCGTTGGCAGCAGGAGTTCAGGTTCAGGTTGTGGAGGTTGCTGCACGACTTTAGGTTTAAGTTCAGAGCGGGGGGAAGTCTCGCAGTCACATTTCTCACGTCACCGAGATCAGCGGAGGAAAAAAAACATGTCCCCGGGAGTTCGATAGGGGAGGATGTTTGTTGACGACTTGGCGTTTAATTATGCAACTGTCAACACAGCATGTACGGAAAGCAGTGCTGAGAGAGAGAGACTCTTCACATTGTCTAATTAGGATTGCTGGTACACTGTGTAGTAGTGAAGCTAGGCCGTCCCTGATTCATCTGAAGACCCAGTGGAGGCCTGTCAAGAACCCATGAAGGTCCCGAGACCGACATTTCTGGAGAAGGAAGAAGCGGATTATGTGTCAGAAGTAGTTTTAAATTTTTCTCTATATAAGATATTCTTATTCTTCCTGTGAAACCGAGTTGCTGAATCCGTTTCAGTGGTTGTGAATGTGAGATCACAGCGGCCGTCCTCCGAGAAGAACCGAGCTGAATGAATGAACTTTTGAGCTGCCTTTTTAAAAAGTTACCTTTCAAGGGATGAAAGTGTTTGATATTCAAAAACAGCAGCCTTTGGTGGTCGACGCTTTTATGGGTAGAACAAAGAACCATTACCATAACAGGAAGTCAAGCTTTGAAAGTTTTAATGCCAAGAACTGACCATCCAAGCTCCTTCAGCCATGGACAATGTGTTAGATCCATCATCACTGTGCCACCTCAGACTGTTATTATCCAGGCTGGATGTTAATAAATCATTTATATTTCATATCATAAGTAAACTTCAGCTCCTCAGACTCTCTGTGCTCTTTCAGCCCTTCACGCCTCCTCCTTCAGTCTGACCTGTGTCTCCACATCGGCCATTTGCTCTTATTTGCCCCTCACCCCTGCAGTGACTGACACATCGAGCCCTGCTGATGCAATTTCCAGTCGACTCTGAAGCTGCTTAATCCCACCTGATTCAATCTGTTGTTTTCCCGAAACCTGTCAAGGAGCAAAACACCAGACGCTTAAAAATATCAGAGAAACGTAGGCGTCGACTCAGAGGTCTATAACCAGGCTGCTGAGGCTCAACTCGTCCAATAAGATTTCCTGCCTGCAGAGCGGCTCTGCCTCCGGGAAATATTTGTATAACTTCATCTCAAACATGTCACTCTTGTACCTGGTATAAACATTTACTCCCCGTGGTCATTAACAAACACATTTCCACTTTATTCACCTCCTCTTTCACCCTTATCCCCCCCCCTCCTGTATCCCGCCGCCTCCCTGACCACCTGCAGCTCCCAGATTTCTCTCTTCTTTCGCAGTGGCCTCCCTTCTCCTCCCTCGCTCCCAGAGGAGTGTGCTCACTGTGAGCTGCCATCCATCAGGCTTGTCATCGGTCGCTCCGGGGCGGCTGGCGAGAACTGCGTGGGACTCGGCTCATTTCCCTGCTCTGATTATCCCGGCCTGCTCAGCGGGAACGGGCCCCTGCCATTTGGGCCTTCGCAGCCCCCTCTTCCACCTCCTCCTCCTCATCTTCTTCTTCTTCCTCCTCTCACTTCTCCTCTTGTCTCCCTGCATTTGTTCCCCCTTCAGTCAGTGCAATATTATTGCACTCCCCCATTTCTTCCTGATCTCCTCACTTCCCCTCTCTCTTACGCAGTCCATATCTTTGCATGTATGATGTATACGTCTGCAGTGTGGCGGTGCATGTGTGAATACATGATCACACCGAGTGTCTCTGCTCGTGTCCCCCCCCCCCCAGGCTGCAGGAAAGCCGGAGTTACACAAGAGACGAGAGACGAAACCGTCATTAAAACTGCTTTGTCTGGCAGCCTGGGATTCCCTGACTATTTAACAGCTACAGTCATTTCATCATAGGAACTGTTAAAAGACTCTCCTGGTGGACTTTGACAGTTAAATAAGTGCGGCAGCGAGGTCCTGCAGAGAGCGGCGGAGAAAAATGTACAATCCTTTATTTATGTCTGAGTGGAGCTATCTTATGTCTCTGATACATCTCAATAGACAAAGTTCTGCATTCTCCGTGAGAATATGGAAATAAATCGAGAGCCTGTGACTGCTGGCGGCCTGTGCTTGTAAAATTGCCCAGCTTTTAGTTTCACTTTTTTTTTTTTTTTTAAGTAACCATTAGCTGCAGAGGTCAGATAAATGTAGCAGCTGGTTAGCGTGCTTCCTGAAGGAGCATCACTCAAGTAAAATGACCTAAAATCTGCGCTTGTGCATTAGACCTGTTTTATTTCTTGCTATTCCCAGCAGACAAGAGTATTGCATCGCAGCTGAATTTTATTTATTAAAGCATATAGAATCAATAATTTTATATTAACAAGGGCTCACATGACTGCTTGTTTGGGAAAGAGATAGTTTCGTATAGAGAAAAACCCACTGTCAATTATCATATATCTGCAGTTTCTCCCTGCTCAGCAGAGCTTTACGGCATCATTCAACTCATTGTTTTTGACTTTCCAGCAACTTTACTGATTTGGCTCAATCTCACCACTCGGAGCCACAGCGAGCAGCTGGTTTCAGCAAATAAGCTCTAAAAAAACCAACTGCACACGACCTACAGAGTCAGCAGCTACAGTTACTGGAGACCAAACCAAGGCCAGAGGTTGAGTGAATATAGTATTTAATGTACATTTATGTTATTTAATTCCTCTATGGGTGGATTTCTGCTGCTCATATAAGCTGTCAACTATCGCACAGTCACAATATCTGACCTGTGATCTGTCTGCCTTTGTTCCTGGAGCCCATCCGTCCTTTGATGCTTTATATATCACTGCGATCCTGTTGTTGCGTCCTCCCTGTCCCCATCACCACCAGGAGCTTCAATCAACCACCTGCTGCTCTGCTCCACCACCATCAGCATCTAGACCCGGAGCTATCTTATCTCATCTACTGTCTCTTCCCCAATGATGACGGAGCTACAAATCGATCACTGAAGTCTTTCTAACCTTGATAAAATTCTGTCTTTTGTTTCATAAACTGTCACGGTGTAAATGTTGCTTGAATTTTAAAATACAACAGCTGCAGCTTTTGACAAAATATCAAGCTGTGTGCTCCGTAAACAGTCAGTGTTGGTGAATCAATCCAAGCGAGCTTCCTTTTAGCTGCATTTCCAGTGCATCACATGGCCTTGACAGCCCTGGCTCCCTGGAGGGTCGTCCAAAACGCCGCCTCACACATCCACCAAGGAAGTTCATTTGGCACGGCTGCTCCCAGGCATGTGCTGGCCTACTTTAAAGCCCAGGCCGCATAACCGACAGGCTGAACTAGTCTGGCCCTCCATCACCTCCCATCCTGCACAGCCACTGTATCTTTGAGCCCCCAGACAAGGAACGGGAAGAGAAGATCCAGCGAGGGCCGGCGTCGTCTACAACACGTCCTCGCTGTCCACTGGTTCATTTACACTCAAGCTGAAGTCATGACCCCATCTGCAGCTGAATCACAAGCCTCCCAAATACACACACACACATACACACACACATGGGTGAAGCCAGGCTACAGTGGTCATCTGGGCCACTTGGATGGATGTGGCTTGGCTATGGCCCAAATAAGCACTGAGGGAGAGCGTTCATCAGTGCATTAAATACACTGTAAAACAGACATACAGTACAGTTATTTAACTACATAATAATGTCACCTAAATTATCCGAAAACCTTTTTAAAACAGGGCTCAAAGACAAAGCTCAAGATCATTTGTGAACGTTGGTGTTTTATGTTTCACCAGATTTCTAACACCACTGTCACAACAACTCATCTGACGCACATAAACGGACTCCGAGTCAAGGTACAGTAGCAATGATGTATCGATCCGCTGAGCGTATGTGATAAAACTGCTGTTTTTCTCATGAGATGACGCTTGAAGAACGAGCGGTGGCCCATCTCCCCACGTCCACATACATCAACCTGCAATGACGAGACAACAACGCACGGCTGAGGCGTACATACAACATGGCTTCGATGTTTTGACACACGTCACATAACACCAGTTTGTGTTGCCTTAACATCCTTTTTGCTTCTTACTTTAACACATAGTGTCGGTAATGAAACCAACTATGCTGAAAATGTTTTGCATGAATGCTTTTGCTGAGGGAGCATCCATCTGGGAGGACGCACTGTCTCAGGACGCAGAGGATGCAACAAGGCAGGAAGGAATCTAGGTTAGTGAAAAGGCAGGAAATGGATGGACAGGTATTTTAATTATCTTGAATATTATGTAACCTGTCTCTTACACACACACACACACACACACAAATTAATATGAGGAGGTAAAAGAGAAACTGTTGTTCACACAACGCTGAGGATGCAACAGAACGAAAAGGAGCATAGCAACTGTATATGAGGGTGATTGAGTGGGTGTGTGACATCGAAGTCAGTGCTACTCAACCCCTGTTATTGTTATCTAAAAATCCTCCTCTGTGCAAACACATGGCACAGACAGAAATTGCTGAAATTGTCGTTTCCGTGGAGGAAATTAATTACGTTGACATTTGCTTTGTGAAATGTTTTTACCGGCCGCTGCGAGGTCGGTAGACCAGTATTTGGTCGGCTACAGGTGAATTAAAAAAAAAGGGGTGAATGGTGTTAAAGAAAAACAAACACAGCGAGAGGGCGTTCAATTATAGGCCTGTTATTTCTTATTCTTACTTCCACTGTGTGTTATGGTCCAAAAACTATTACTAGTAACTATTAACTCATTCACAGCTGAGTTTAGCTTCCATTAGCTCTTGTTTGAGCAGCTTTTACTAATCAATCCTTTAAACTAGATTATTTACACACTGTCGTTTTGTTCTTTCCATGTGATATCTACTATGGAAGTTATAGGATAAAACCAGCCTTAACCTATAATGTGAAAATCACTAGCGACTCACGCTTTGCTTTGCTCATGAAGTGCCAAGTTGAATCCTGAGCCCATCACCTGTCATCGATTGTCCTTATTAAATCTTTAAGGAGCACAAGAGGAGGTCACTCAGAAGTCGCAGAAGTAAATCACAAAGTCACATATTTCCATGTCTTTTCTTGTGTTTTTTTTTTTTTTTTTTTTTATTCCAATTAAAAGTGACTGGTTTGTAAGCTCCCAAAACGGAGGCCGTCTGTCTGGATGTGCCAACATGTCCGTGTTTACACCACCCTGCCGAATGCCTAACTAGACCTCAGAATAGTCCTTTTCCCCCATTAGTCTGGTCCCAATTACCGTTCTCTACAAAGCTACAGGCTCAGGTTGGAGATCATCAGACACATGCTAACAAATTAGCTCACTCAGCAGAGAGGTAATTATTTTTCGAGGCCGTCAATTTGTGCATCGGGTGGAGGGGGATTCTACCGTCGGGTGTCATTACGCTTGAAACTTTCAAAGAGGGAGCGAAGGAGTGATCTAAAAAGCAAATGATACGGAGAGACACAGCATTTCCCTTCCCCTCGTTCGGTTAGCACAATCAAGAGGCCATTTGTTAAAACTGTTTCAACATTAAAAGAGAGGATTTATTTTAGACTTAATGTAGTTTGATCTGAACCCCAGTCGCTCATCGCTTAACTAGATCGGACGGGCGGGACACCGGGGAGAAAGAGAAGGAGACAGGGCAAAGACGGGCTGCCAGTCTATCAAGAGCCAGATAAACACATTCTCCTTTACTGTGGCTGGTTTCAAGGCCTGGTTTCAGCATGTCTTTGGTCTGTGGGAGGAAACTACAGCTCAGACAGAAAACCAACATGAACACAGGGAAAACATGAAAGCTGTAAATCTATATTTTACAAAAATCTCCCCATTAATCCAACACACAGTCTATGAGCATCAGTACTGACTCATGAAAGTGTCTTATTCACCCAGAAATTAAAACTACAATTGCACAACTATTTTCTTCTCTACACTTCTCAACACTTCATTTGCAGTACATGGGAAACTGTGGTTTCTGGTTTCCTCATAGTGCATAGAGCACCGGTCAGTCATCTGAGTGGGAGGTCACTCTGATTTACAAAACAAAACTATCTTCATCTTTTTACAAAATACAACATTATGAGAGGAAATTGTAAATGTAATAAATATAACGTCTGTTTAAGTGATTACTGATATGGTTGTCAAACTAAACTAACTAAACTATTTATTCTGTGTATATGTGATGAGTTAAAGTACAGCTGGTAAAGTGTAAAAAAAAATGTCTTCATCTCTAGTTCCTCATCGAATTTAGAAACTACAGTTAAATTATAACTTGCACAAGCCTATGAAGAAGTTGTGTTGATGACCGTCCCCTTATAAATAAAGTTAGAAAAACAGTCAGATTGGATCAAAACACTATCACATATGTTGTGCACCTGTATTTATGTCTCACAAAGATGTTTTTATATATTATATATAAATATCTGAGTAAAATCACAGTTAAGAGTAATGACACAAAACCACACAGCTCAGGATGTGTACATGATGTTACGTAAGGCCACTCAACAAGTTGCACGAGGATTGAGCGATGTTAGAAATTCCCTGCACTGTTACGTACGAACCAGGAAGCCGCTCAGGAAACGGATCTTACCCACAGTCACAGTAACACACATGACTGAACCGTACCCACACCCACCAGTGTGTGGGTCACACTGGATACACACCATGAGATGCTGTGTCATCCTGACAGCTTTATGTTTGTTCATGTTTGAAGTGATAAACAGATCAAGTCCCACTCTGCAGCCACGCTGTATAACATGAAGCGTTAGAAATGAGGGAGCACATCCCTCTGCAGCTGAAATCAAATGCTTCTGAGATCAAGGGCACAAAATCTTCAGAGAACAAAAGAAAAACAAAAAAATCGATTTGAAGCTCCTGTCCTCTGACAAAAAACATTATAATTCTCTGTAGCTCGGCTATAAATTAGTTTTCATTTTCCATTTTGACCAAGAACATCTAGTGAAGCGATGCAATTAAGTGCAGTGTTTTGAATTTCTGTAATTTTACACTTTCACTGATCCAATATTACAGTAACACAACACTGACAAGAGTCATTCTGCACCATGTTTTGATACTTAAAGTGTCTTATTTACTAAAATCTCTGCACTGTTACTTCAATAAAAAAATCCAATGGTGTGTCAATTAAGTTTTCATCACCAAACAGAGCGTCAACTGTTTCAACATTGTGAAACAGTTTTTTCCAAGTTCAAACCCAAAAGATATGCAACGTGTCAATATATAAAACAAACGATCTCCACAAGCTAAAACCCGAAACCCTACAGTCACGCTGTGAAACTACAACTATAAAGGGCAACTTCGACATCAACTATAATCCTCCATTGCCTAAACAAAAAGTTCAGTTACAACACAGACAGACGTCTCTTTTCCTGCTTGGCATCAAAAGGAGAATTAACATGGGGGAGGAAACAGCCTCCGATCATGTGAGGAGCCTTTTCGTCTGTCATATCATATGCACACATGGCGTGAACAATCTTTGAAATGCGACGCAGGAACATCTTCAATCATTGCCGTGCTACAGATTTCTCTGTAGACAACAAAAAAACGTTTCAGACGCTCGCTCGATTCTTCACGTTTGTGTTTTTCATAAGAAAAGGTGATCAAAGCTCATTTCTGCGTGAATCTTCCAGTCTTTGTCATTTTCCTTCATGGAGGAAATCTTGTTTTAATTCCCAGACCCGAATGCACATCGGGGGCTGTTTTGTGTATCCATGTGTATACTTCAGTGATTAATGGTGTCAGCTGCAAAACGTCTGACCGAGCAGTAGCTGTGTGGCATAAAGGCCCGAACACAGATGAACACACAACAAAAGGAGAGCGGCGGATGCTCAGGACAGTCGGACAATGAAGGCAGGAACTGGTCTCCTCGTACATCTGGTCCGGCAGAGTCATGGTCGCACTAAAGATTATTCTCACAAACAGAATGATGACAGACATAAAAGTTTTATAAGTTTAGCTGCGATGTCAAAGGACAGAAGGGACCCGCGACACATTTATTTCCAAGTGTGTGGAGCTACAGGCAGAATCATTTTCCTCCATCCATCACAGTAAAGTCTCCTGTGCATATAATCTACTCTGTCGGATCATATTATTTGTCTCTGGCGTCACCTCTTTGACAGCTCACAATAAACACTGGAATTATTTAGGACTGGTTGGCTTACAGTCTCCTCTCTGCAGCAGTGAAAAGGACTCAGTGCTGTCTTTGTTCTCGGCTGCAAGACGTGGAGGAACAAACTTTTTATGGTCTTGCAAATATTTTTCACTTTTTTAAACTTTATTTGGTTTTCATCTCAATTTTAATACTGACTTTTTAAAATATTTTGTATATAATATTCTTATTTACATTAGCACATGACAAATTATAAAAGGTTAATAATTATACCTCATGTATGTTTTCATTTATTTCTTATGTACAAAAGCTTTGTCTCATTTTTTTTCAGTTTATAACCTTATTTCATTATTTAAATATAAATTTATTAGTTTCTTCATAGGGCATGCACTTCAGAGAAAAGCTATTGTTGCATTTAATTATTCATAAAAATGTACTTTGTTTTATGTCTTATCTTAAAAACAAAGCATAGACAGCATGTCTACATGTAATACAGTGTGTGTATGTATATATATATAATATCATACTGCATTTACAGCTTCACATAATTTCCTGAGCTTTTCCCTCTGAGCTTAGAGAAAATAGAAAATAAAACCCAGACATCCAATCCATCTCGCAGCAGGTGAAATCCCAGTTATCTGCCACATC